>CAUYSK010035493.1:0-21370 GCA_963575035.1 Avahi laniger
CACACACATACACATCTGCAACAGATTTATTTTTTAAAGGAATGGATTTTTAGAGAAAAAAACATGGGGCAAAATTATGGAATAGAAAATAAATACAAATATAAGCTGTTTTGCTAATTATTTTATAACCACAACAAACTAGTACAGAGAATGCCCCCTGTACAAAACACAATAAAGGTTCAAAGATCGAGGTGTTCCCTTCACAAGGCTGAAAATTTCAGTCTCTGGTATTTGGAATTTAGGCTACAGTCCTTGTTTTTTGGATGGATCACTGGGTGTGTGGCACAGTCCATGCTTTTAACCAGATTTGAACAGAAGAATGGCCACTTGGCCCAGGTAGAAGTAGATGAAGTGCTTGGTTTCGTGTGTCACATAACTACCGAAGTTCCTCCCCACAATGCAATGCCAGGTGGGATTGTACTTCTTGTCAAACTCCTGGGAAAGAAAGAAAAACTGGAATTTTAGTGATCAAAGGTAGGTAGGAGTCTGCCTCCTGGATAAGCCAGAGCCTGTAGGGGCAGAAAGGAAGAACGTTAGTATCTGCAAATTCTTAGAATGAAAGAATGTTCCCCAGCTCCAAGTCGCCTACATAGCGCATTAATGCAAACATACTTGCAGTCTAAGATGAATAGGAGCTGTGGAGATAAAAGGCAGAAGGGTCAGCCTCAAAGTCAGGGTGCTTTGTTACATTGGTAATTACACTTTCTATGATATTCTACTTCATTGACAGCAGGTGATATCAACAGTTGTAGTTTATCATGTTCTTCTTTGTAAACAGAACTACCCTACTATATTTACTATGCACCCAAATACAATAAAATGGTAAAAATGTAGCCCCAAATACCCAATTGAACCCCATTCCTCATCACCAAGTTTTTAACTGCACTCCAGCACCACAGAATCAAGATTTCCAAAACGACAAAGCTTCAATTAGCACCTTACACCAAATGGTTTAATTTAATCAAAATTAAATGTACAGGGGCACTTAACCACTCCATTGTTCCTATAAAAAAAAAATGCTGAAAACAGAATTTGACAGGCAACGGCTCAATTTTATACTTAAGTATAATTCAAACAGCCCCCCTGTCTACAGGTATCCTGATGGTGCTAATCTACTGGCTGGTTCACTAGGTTAGCAAGTTGCAAGAATTCTTCACCATTTCCCCCGCGCCAAAGGGCACTGGGGACTAGAATGCCTGTGTAGGCAGGGGCCAAAGAAATCTTTCTTTACAAAAATTCTTACAAGCCTTTGTGGCGAATCACACAGAATTTGGCTACTCTCACATTGGCCGCAGTGAGAAAACCATTTAAATCTGTTAGGAGGAGTAAACGTTCTTACAAGCTACACGCACACGCTGCTGCGTTTGTCAGAAAAGGTACTTATTTATTTCTGTTCCATCTGAAGTCTTTCATCTCTCCGTTCGCGACCAGAACCCTCCCACGGCTTGGGCTGCCAGCTTCCTTCCCTTCCAGCAAACACTGCTGGAGAAGTTGGCACTGCTGCCAGCTTTCTACAGACTGCCATTTACCAACCCCCCACCTGCTTTCCCGCAACTGCCGACTGACTCCCCACTGGAAGGCTGGCAAGACCTCCTTCCAGCCCGGCTGGAAACACCCACGCAGCTCCCCGCTCCGGAACACCCAGATGGATCCTCGGCGCAGGAATCACCCAGAAGGGGGAACCGCTGCTCCCCGATCTTAGCTACCGTTGCTAGGTGGCGCTTTCACCCCGCGGAGCTGGGTTTAAAAAAAAAAAAAAAAAACAACTTCGGACGCCGAGGCTCTGGTCTTCCAGGAGGAGCGCAAAATTCACGTGCGTCCTTTCTGGAAACCTCCACGCCCCGAGCCTCCCAGAGTGCTCCAAAGGAGCTCTGGGAACGCAGGCTTGGCGAAAAGGAACTCCCCGTTCCCAGCTGCGACGCCGCCCCCCGGCCCCAGCGCCCCGTCCTCACCTTCTTGATATGGGCCGCAATGTCCTTTTCTATGTTGTATTTCTCCAGCGCCTGAGTAGCGCACTCCACGGAGTCCTGTTGCATCTCCTCCGACATGTCCGCATTTTTGATCACGGCCTTTCGGTCGCACATGGTTACCTGAGGGGCAAGGCCCGGGCAAAGGGGTGAGGAGTTTGGGGTGTGGGCCGCACCACCAAAGCGCCCGCCCCCGACGCCCGGCCCGCACCACCAGGGACGCCGCCCCCCACCCCACTTCTCCTCAGGAAGCGCGGGCCGCGCGGCGGGGTCGAAACCAGGTAGCGACAAAAGCGAGGACACCCCCTTGGAGCCTTCGAGTTTCTCACCGAGGAGAAGGGGCAAGCCGACTGCAACGGTCTCCTGAGGGAGGTGCTAGCACAGCTCAAGCCCGCAAACAGATGCGATAGCTACCGAAGCCGTGGCGCATCTAACCAGCCCCACGCCAGACGCCGCCGCCTAGTGCTCAGGCCCCGCCCCGCTCCCGCTGGCCCCGCCCCCAGACGCTCGTCCCTATTGGCTTAACGCAGCCCACACAGTTCTCCCATTGGCCCGCGGACTCAATGGTTCCCTCAGGATCTTTCTCCCGCATTTTGTTGCAGACCACAATGCACCGCTCACGGCGTCGGTTGCCCCGGCAATGGGCCCCACGCGGTGAGGCTCACACTTCGGGAAGGTGGAGTCGAGGCTGGGTCTCGAGCACCACCCAGCTGCTTGGAGGGGTGAGAGAGGAGTTTCCGCAGGAGCCAAGGGAAGTGATTCCACATTTACAGAGGTTGTCCCACGGAGTGTTCTCGAACGACAGTCTCAAGAAGTTGTGTCGTCAACCCCCCACATCAGGATTCACGTATTCTGACTGAGGTGGCTTCTCCCTTTGGTGAAAGAGTATCTCTGAAGCAGGGGCGGCTTCACCGTCAAGCCACCAGTGCAGTCTCACGGGAGGGGGCCCAGGACTTGCTTTAATGCTCTGCTGTCTCATTCTTGAAACACTTAATTTTTTGGCAAGGGGCCCCACGTTTTCATTTTGCACTGGGCCCCGTTTTTTAGTCCGTCCTGCTCTGACATATTTAGGGGAGGGCATCCTCAAGATTGAGGGAGGGCTTCAGGAAGGGAAGGGGTTTCCTTCCAAATTAAAGGATTGTTCCCAAGAGTGGGGTCTCTGTCAGGCAATACAGACCTCCTTTAAGGGGGTGTGGTTGGGGCTCTGGGTGGATTTGGGAGTGTTGAGCCCAGGGGTGTTTGTCCAGGGTGGGGTTTCTTGCTCAGATGAGGCAGTCTTTCCTGTGTGGGAGAGTTTCTACCTCTGAGGAGGAGGTATTCTAATGACAAGAAAAGCAGCCCTTACAGATGTCTCCTCTGGCTTAGGGAGGAGGTACTAAGTGGTTAAAAAAGAAGGTCTTGGTGGGGTTTGAGGGGTAGAGTCGGATCTGGATTTCAATCCCAGCACTGTCCTTTACTAGCTGTTTGAACCTTACTTTTTTTTTTAATCTGTAAAGGGGGATTAAGTGTAAAAGGAAATTACTTCATAGGCATGTTGGAAATGTTAAATGAACTAATGCATTTCATGTTCTCAGCCCAATGTGTGGCACAAAGTAAGTGTTTAAGGAATCTTATCAGTGATTGTCAGTTTATGGAACTGCCCCAAAGGCCACAGCAAGCTTTTGAACAACCAACTCTTAGATGCCTATAATGTATTTTTGAACTTCCATAAATAAACTATCAGATTGATCATGTAACAGGAAGCTTCCTGTTTACATTTCTGCATTTTTCACTGGACTCTTCATTACCCCTTACAACAATTTGACCAGAGGCACATACCTCCAAAAAAAGATGGGAATAATGAGAACTTCCTCAGGTACAACATACGCATATCAATTAAATCCATGGCTTTTTCCAGCTCTGTGTTTCTAATGGTAGGATTAGGGATTTGAGGCCTTAAAATATTCCTATATGGTGGCTCTCCTGAGGTTGAGAACAAGTGAAGATCCTGGAAATGACCAGGGTCCTTTGGAAGTGCAGATGACACTGAAGTAAAGCCACTATGATTCTACCGAGTAGAAACCCCAGAGAAATTTTCTAAATCATCCTCATAACTTTTTCCATGCTGATGACCTCTACTATTATTTATTTAATATTTCATTATTACTAATATTATTTGTATATATAATGTAATAATATAATAATTTATTAACAATATTTTGTATAAAATTATTAATATTCTTCTTTAAGCTCTCTTTATTTTTAAAATAAGTATATCTTGCCAGGTGCTATGGCTTGCACCTGTAGTCCCAGCTACTCAGGAGGCTGAGGCAGGAGCATTGCTCGAAGACAGGATGTCGAGACTAGCCTGGACAACATAGTGAGACCCTCCCCATCTCTAAAAAAATTAAATAACAAAATAAGCATATCTCTAAAAGATAAATGTATATCATTTTCATAAATAGAAAACCAGTTTCATTTGTCATAAATAGAAGGTAACTACAAAATGTAAATATTAGAGTTCAAAATGTTTTGTCCTTGCATCCTCAAACTGATTTTGGACATCACTAGTGATGTGTGTTCCACGCTTGGGAAATGCTGCCCTAGAGGCAGGTTCTTAAATGGGGTCCATGATGGATTTCACAGGTTTCACAAGCCCCCTGGAATTGTGCACAAAAATGTGTATAGTGCTTACAGGCATTTTAACAGAGAGGATCCATAGTTTCCAACAGATTCACAAAGGTATTCAGAACTCAAGGAGAATAAAAAACAACTGCTCTAGGCTGGGTATGGTGGTTCACACCTGTAATCCTAGCACTACTAGGCAGAAGAGGGTGGTGGTGGTCGCTCAAGGGCAGGGGTTCCAGACCAATCTGAGCAAGAGCAAGAACCCGTCTCTACAAAAAATGAAAAAATTGGCCTTGTGTGGTGGCACGTGCCTGTAGTCCCAGCTACCTATAAGGCTGAGGCAGGAGAATCGCTTGAGCCGGGGAGTTCGATGTTGCAGTGAGCTACGATGATGTCATTACACTCTAGCCCCAGCAACAGAGCAAGAAGACCCTGTCTCAAAGAACAAACAAACAAATAAACAACTGCTCCAGAATAACCCAGCCTGCTAGAATGATAGAATGAATGTGAGATTTCTTCACCAGGTGAAGTGACCCACCTGGGGTTCTGTAGAATCACACGTTTTGGCAACTCACTGTATTCCACTCTTAACTGATAAATTTCGTTGAAAACGCTCTGAGTGTGAAAACCTGCATTTTTCATTTTTGCCACAGGAACTTATAATTAGGGAGAGGCAAGGTTTCTGAGAGCACAGGCTTTGGAATCAGGCAGACTTGGGAAAAACCTAAGCTGTGACCTCCTTTAAGTTAGCTTTAAGTTAGTTAACCTCTCCAAGGTGCAGGTTCTTAATTTTTTTGTGTGTGTGTGTCAGGGTCTCACTCTGTCACCCAGGCTAGAGTATAGTGACATCATCATAGCTCACTGCAACCTCAAACTCCTGAGCTCAAGGGATTCTCCTGCCTCAGCCTCCGAATAGCTGGGACTACAGGCGTGTGCCACCACGTCCAGCTATTTTTTTTTTTTTTAAGATACGGGGTCTTGTATCACCCAGGCACAAACTCCTAGCTCAAGCCATCCTCCTGCCTCAGCCTCCTGAGTAGCTCTTGATTTTTAAGTGGAGATCATGCCTTCATTATAGGGTGGTGGCAAAGATTATATTAAATAATGCATCTAAAGACCTAGCCAGGGCCAAGCGCGGTGGCTCACGCCTGTAATCCTAGCACTCTGGGAGGCCGAGGCGGGCAGATCGTTCTGAGCTCACGAGTTCGAGACCAGCCTGAGCAAGAGCGAGACCCCCGTCTCTACCAAAAATAGAAAGAAATTAACTGGACAGCTAAAAAATATATATAGAAAAAATAGCCGGGCATGGTGGCTCATGCCTGTAGTCCCAGCTACTCAGGAGGCTGAGGCAGTAGAATTGCTTGAGCCCAGGAGTTTGAGGTTGTTGTGAGCTAGGCTGATGCTCCGGCACTCGCCCCAGGCAAGAGAGTGAAACTCTGTCTCAAAAAAAAAAAGAAAAGACCTAGCCAGGATTCAGTAAGTGGTAGCTAATGCTGTTATGTATTGAGACCCTACCATGTGCCGGGCATTTTGGGTACATTATCTCACTGACTTCTCCCAACAGTTCTATAAGGTAAGAACTGTTGGCCTCTCTGTTACACAGGTGAAGAAAATGAGGTTCAGAGAGGTGAAGTCACACTGATGGGAAGTGACAGAGCTGGGTTTGACTCCTGGTCTGACTCCACAGTCCCACGTAGTAGATGGAACCTCTGAGCTATACCATCTTCCTAGACAAAGAGACGCTTCAAACTAGAGTGATGTCCCTGGAGACTGTAAGCATCCCTGGCTCCTGGCAGGAACTCCCTAAAAATGTGTTTCTTAGACGAATGGATGAATGGAAGAAGGAATGGATACTTCAGACTAGTTCGGCATTGCTTCCTCAGTAACAGATACCTCAAACTTGACCCTAGATTGGTCCTTGACTGTCCTGATCCTCCCGGGACAGAATTACCTTTCCACTTTAGCCGTCAGACTTTCCCAGGGCCCTCAGAAATCCCTTTGGAGTTGTATTCACAAGCAGACTGAGGGATTCTTTGCAGGGCCTGCACTTCTCCCAAGCCCTAAGCAGGCTAGAAAGGATGATGGCCTGTGCCACTTCCACTTCACCACTGCCCCAGAATCACTCTGTTCCCAGCCCTGTCCAGCAATCTCTTTTCAAGCTTTCTGGGACCTTGGCCCCTTTCTTGGACCGTGAGTTCTGTAAACGACCTACAGCTCCAACCCTCCCTGTTCTGAAAAAAAGTGTGAAGTGACTTTGCAGGCCCCGGAGTTGATTCAAGGACCCCTGCCCAGAAAGGAAGTGCCCCATGGGAGAGAATTCAAGGCCTAGGTCTGAATCCAGAAGCTTCCTCCCCAAGGCAAAGGGCTGGCACTAGCTTGGGCCTGGCAGGGGCGCCGAGCTTTGGAGCCAAGGACTGTACTGCAGTGCAGGGAGAATGAGGCCAGACAGGCTGAGACAACTCAGAGAAGAAAAACCTCCCCTATGGCCAATAGCCAAGCGTCACCTGAGTGGACCGACACTCTGCTGTCTACAGGGGAAGTAGCTAAAGTCAGACACTTCCAGAGAGGCCTGACAGGCCCCCTCAGCTTCCAATCAGTGGGCAGAGCAACTCAGAGCAGATGTTGAAAGGATAGACCTTGAGGCCAAGCAGCCTTGGGTGTGCATCCCCACTCTGCACCTACTAAGGTGTGTGACCTTAGGTAAGTGAGTCCAACTCGTGGAGCCTCAGATTCCTCATGTGTAAAATGGGGATTGTAATAGTCCTGGTTTCTCAGGGACGATTTGGAGATTAAGTGAGATAGTACACATAAAGAACGTACTGCAATACTTGGCACGTGGCAAAGATCGATGATGCTAGCTACCACCTACCATTAGTGTTACCCTAGGCAATGATTTCTCAACCTTGGCACTATGAACATTTTGGACCAGAAAGTTTTTTTTGTTATGTGGAGCTATTCTGTGCGTTAGATGATGTTTAACAGCACCCCTATCCTCTACCCACTAGATGTCAATCATATCACACCCCCAGTTTCAACAGCCAGAAGTATCTACAGATGGTACCAAATGTCCTCTGGAGGGTGAAATCACTACCAGTGAGAACCACCACCCTAAACAATCTGGACTGAGTCTGAATGTCACAGATCCCAAACTCACAGCTCCAAGGAAAGGCCACAAGGCAGGCAGGCCAACTTACAGATGAAAGGATAGAATGTCCAACAATTACAGATCAAGCGAGCACCTGTGTAGACTAAGAGGCAGGATCTATATAGTCTGTTCTAAGAGCTAACAAGCCCCCTCTGACTCAGTAGGTGACCTCAATGTCACTCTTTAATTATATGCAAAGTGGTCTTGAGTTAACTCTGAATTATTCTAGGGCTCCAAAGGGACAGGTAGTTCATATCTGATTTCTGGCATCTCCATTCTGATTCACCGACTGGGAGAAAATTTGCCTTTCCAGAACTCAGAGTTCATTCAGGACTTCATTCATGATTATGGACAGATTTTTTAGAGCTAACTAGGTGTCAGACACTATTCTAGGTACTGGAGATACACAAGAGAACAAAACAGGCAAAGTCCCTTCTTCACTGAACTTGTATCTTGGCAGGAGAATAAAGAGGATAAACAAGCAAAAATGTTCAGACCCTGATAGCACAATGGATAATAATAAAGCAGAATAAGAGAACCAAAGGTGACAGGGTGAGGGAATATTGTTTTAAAGAGAGTTTTCCAGGAAGGCCTCTCTGAGAAGATACCATTTGAGCCATGACTTGATGATCTGGCTCCTGAGCAGAAGACAGGGTGGGGGAGCCGGTGGGGGCAGAGAGGCCAGTGAGAGGCTACTGTACGTTCCCGGCGAGAGGTGATGGTGGCTTGCACCAGAACAGTAGTGACAGAGATGGGATGAGAGATGGTCACACTCTAGATGTGTTCCAAAGCTGGAGCTGACAGATTTGCTCGTGAATTGGGTACAGACTATGAAGGACCGAGAGCAGTGAGGATGACTCCAGCCTTGTGGTCTGAACAATGAGAAGACTAGGTGGAGATGGGGAAGTCTGGCAGAGGAGACAAAAAGTTCTGTTTTGGCCATGTTAAGTGTTAGATGCCTATTAGGCATTCCAAGTGGAGGTGGCAAATGTGCAGTTGGGTATATGAGTTCTGGGAAGAGGTCCAGGCTAGAGCTATAATTTGGAGAGTCATCAGCTTATAGATGACATTTAAAGCCATGGGACTGGATGAGATCACCACTGAGGGCGGAGTACATGTAGATGGAACCGGTAATGCTTATTCAGCTAGCAATATTCTCTGAGCATTTACTGTGGGCCAGGCCCTGAGCTAAGTGCTAGGTACAGAGATGTACTTCCCTTGGCGCCTGCTCAAGAGACGCTCCATTACTTAATTTTTCCTGCCTAAGTGCTTTGGCCATTTAGAGGATGAGCGTTGAGAGTTCCTACTTCGCTTCTTAATCACTTATTTTTTTCAACAGACATTTATTGACCACCTACTTGGTACAAGGTTGTAGGCACTAAGGACACAAAAGGGAGCAAGTCAGATATGGCCCCTGTGCTCATGGACTTTACATTTTGTGTGCAGAGGAGGCAGCCATTGAACAAGCATATACACAGATCACAGGATGTAATTACAGTTGTGACAAATGCAATGAAGGAGAAAGACAGGCTGGCATGAGAGCTATTAATGGGGGATCTGCTGTAGTCTGGGAAGCAGGGAAGGCTTTTCTAAGAAGTCACTTTTTTTTTTAATAGACTTTTTTTTTACGGTCTGGTGACCCTGTCACACAGGCTGAAGTGCAGTGGCATGATCATAGCTTACTGCAGCCTCAAATTCCTGGGCTTAAGCAATCTTCCTGCCTCACCCTCCCAAGTAGCTGGGACTATAGGTAAGTGCCACCACACCCAGTTACTTTTCTTTATTTTTTGTAGAATGGGGTCTCACTGTGTTGCCCAGGCTGGTCAGGAAGTCACATTTGAAGAGCAATCTATCAGAATAGGAACTAGGCTAAGAGAAAGTGCAGAGAGCTTTTCAGGTAGAAGGAACAGCATGTTCCAAGGAGGCTGACAGCTGAAAATGGCCAACTTAGCTACAGAAATTGTGGGAGGGAGTGTGGGAAAGACAAGACTAGAGAGACAGGCAGCAGCCAGACCTTTGGAGTCTTGAGAGCCTGGTTAAAACCTGTGGACTCCATCCTGAGGCCACCAGTGGCCCTGAAAGGTAAGGGCTCATATGATCAGAGGGCCACTAGAGAAGGTAGGTCAGCAGGGACCACTAGGGCCACCAGGACACCAGTGAGGAAGCGCTTTGCCTCAGCCTCTCGATTTCTTTATTTTAAACATCTGTTTGCAGAGCCCCAGTTCTCTTGAGTGGCAGGCAGGGGGGGTGCAAAGAAGTTATTGTTCTCTCTCAGTAACAGCAGAATGCTTGGTACCCCCAAACTTGTCATCTGGCGATCACAAAGCCAGAGCTTAAAGCTGGTCATAAAAATCTGTTTCTTCCCAGAGCCGCTTCCCTCCAGAAGCTCCAAGGGTATTATTTCATTAGCAGGGTGCCAGCTGGTCCCAGCCAGAGCCTCCGTGATTCTTCTCTCTGTGACCATTTTCCATTTGGGTTCACATAAATCAGCCTCCCTGAATTTATGGGCCCTTCACTGCCAGGCTATAAGGTAAAATTATACAATTAGTGCAGCCAACTGTGGGTGTTCTCAAACTCAATGTCATAGTCATTACATGCGTGAAATGTTTACAGGGGTTTTAACTACTCAGTTTTTCCCCCCTGATATCTATTTTTATTAAAAATGACAAAAATAATAAATGCACATGGTAGAAGATACATAAGAACACAAAGAATAAATTATAAATATTAACTGTACAGAGAGAACCACTGTTAATATTTTGCCCCAAATACATCTAGTCTTTTTTTCTATGCATACATGTAAATATCCATACTTATATAATACCGATCATATTGTATGCGTCATTTTTGTTACCTGATTTTCCACGTCCTTAAAAAGACTTCTACAGCATAATCTTAATAGCTTTTTAATAGTCCATCTGTAACTTTTTGAAACAATCCCTTATTATTGGATACTTAGGTTGTTTGCAATTTTTCAGTCTTGTAACAGTGCTTTGTTCTGAAGCACATCCTTCAAGATAAAAATAATTCTTTTTTATTCTACTTTTAGAAGTAACAGATACTCATTGTCTAAAAGTCAGACACTGCAGAAATTTAGAATCTGAAAAGGAGAGTTCCTGGTAATTTTACAACTCAAAGATAACTATTAAAATTTGATTTTCTTTCTGCATATAATAGAGGTTTTTTTTCCTTTTTACCAAAATAGGCTGATTCTGTATTTTCCCTGTCACGACATATAAATCTATTTCATTCTTTTAATGAACTTCCGTATGTTCCCACCACCATCTCTACCCACCTGCCCACCACGTTTGCACACGCTCTGCTTCCCCACCATCACCATGCGTGAACATTCACGCTCCTGTCTAAGGTTATCTCCTCGCACTCTCGTGAATGTCTCTTCTCCCACTCCTGCATCATCCATTTCCCCTGTCTACTGGATTGTTCCCATCAGCATACAAACATGCTGTAAAATTCTTTTTAAAATACTTCCCTTGCCCACACATTCTCCAGCTACCACCCCATCTTGGCTCTCCTCCAAGAGTTGTCAGTACTCACTGTCTCCAATTCCTCTCCTCCCGTTCTTTCTTTAATCCGCTGCACGAAAACAGCTCATCAAGGACATCAGTGACTGCCATGCTGTTAAATACAGTGGTCAGTTCTCAGTGCCCTTCATTGTTGTACTTGTCACAGTTGCTCTCTTCCTCTTTCAAGCTCATTGGGGTCCTCGCTCGGCTTCCAGGACCCCATACTCTCTCAGTTCTCCTCCCATCTCACTGGATGCTCCTCTGCAGTCTCCTCTACTTGTTTTACCTCTTCTCCCTGATCTCTGAAGGAAGGAGTGTCCCAGGTCTTCTCTACCGGGCCTCTTCTGTACTTAAATTCTCTCCCTTAGGAGTCTCCATTTCCATGGTTTTAAGTACCATCTCTATGTTCATGACTCCAAAATTTGCATTTGCACCCCAGACTTCTCCCCAAATGCCCATCCCACATTTACAACTCTTATTTGAAATATCTCTGGGATGTCTAATAGGCATCTATCTCAAACCTAACACGTCAAAAACAGACCTGCTTCAGCCCCAAATCTGCTTATCTTACAGTCTTTCTCATCACTGTAAATAGCAACTCCATTCTTCCAGGTGCTCAGGAAAGAAATCTAGAAGTTTTCCTTGATTCCCGTCACACCTCACATCCAATCCATCAGCAAATTCTTTAAGCTCTGTCTTGAAAATATATCTCCAACCTGGCCTCTTCTCACTACCTCCACCATGGTAGTGAGAAGCCCAAATCACCATCATTTCCCACATCGACAATCACACAGCATCCAAGGAGTCTTCCCAGGCCCACCTTTGCTGTGCCACAGACTATTCCCCACCAAATAGGTCACAGCGAGCCTATGAAATGTGAAGTCAAGCAAACAAACAAACAAGCCGAGTAATACTATGTCTCTCTACTAAAAACACTCTCATGGTTCCCAATTCAAGTCCTAAAAAGATTGTCCTTTTGTCGCTGAATTGCATTTGCACCTTTGTCAAAAATCAGTTGACTGTATCTGTGAGTCTGTTGCTGGGCTCTCCATTCTGTTCCATTGATCTGTATGTTTATTCCTTCACCAATGCCACTCTGTCTTGATTACCACAACTCTACAGGGAGCCTTGAAATAGGGTAAGGAGAGTCCTCTCACTTTGTTCATCTTTTGCAGAATGATTTTGGCTATTGTAGTATCTTTGCCTTTCTATTTTTTTTAGAATTAAAAAAAAATTTTTTTAGTTATTATGAGTACATAATAGTTGTATATCTTTATAGGCTACATGTGGTGTTTTGATATAGGCATACGATGTGAATGAATCAAATCAGGGTAATTGGGGTATCCATCACCTCAGGTATTTATCATTTCTTTGTGATAGGAACATTCCAATTCCACTTTTTTAGTTATTTTAAAGTGTACCCTAACTTATCATTGATTATAATTACTTTGTTTTGTTTTTTAACAGTCCTAAACTGGAGACAGAAAACTTTGCCTTTCCATGTACATTTTAGAATCAGTTTGTAGACAGCATCAGGGAGGAAAAACTTTTCGTCTACCCTCAGGTTTAGTCTTTGGGGGCCTGTGAATTAAACAATGGACAGATTTGCTGCAAGAGAAAAGACAAAATGTGAACATGTATTTTTATTAACATATTAACACATATGGGAGTTCACCAGGAAGACCATACACAAGCTTAGAGGGTGGGAATTTTCAGCCCCATCCCCCAACCTCCAGGGAGGGGAGGAGGAGGGGAGATTGGGTTATAAAAACTCTTGAACAAGGAGGTTCCTAGAGTTTCTGGAATGATGAGCACATTTATGTATTGGGAGGGCTGTGCACCTGGAAAGGGCATGGAAGTTCTGCTCCCACCCTACCCCCCATCCCTGCCATACCTTGCCCTGTGCATCTCTTCTGTTTAGCTGATCCTGAGTTATATCCTTTATAAATAAACAGGTAAATGTAAATAAAGTATCTTCCTGAGTTCTGTGAGTCATCCTAGTAAATTATTGAACCTGAGGGGGTTTTATAGGAACTCCTGAATTTGTACTAGTCCAGGTAGAAATGTGGGTGGCTTGGGCACCCCATTTATGGCTGGCATCTGAAGTAGGGACAGTCTTGTGGGATTGAGCAGGGTCTGCACAAACTCTGGGTAGTTAGTGTCAGAACTGAATTGAATTGTTGGACTCCCAGGTGATGTCAGAGAGTTCGAGGATTGGTGTGGAAAAATGACACGTATTTGGCATCAGAAATAGTGTCAAAGAAAAGACACCACAGGAAGTCACTAGGTATTAGCACAATGTGCAATATACAGACTTCAATAAATATAGTAATCATGGGGCCAGGCACAGTGGCTCATGCCTATGATCCCAGCACTCTGGGAGGCCAACGCAGGAGGATTGCTTGAGGTCAGGAGTTCGAGACCAGCCTGAGCAAGAGCAAGACCCCCGTCTCTACCAAAAATAGAAAACTTAGCCAGGCATGGTGGTTCACACCTGTAGTTTCAGCTACTTGGGAGGCTGAGGCAAGAGGATCACTTGAGCCCAGGAGTTTGAAGTTGCAGTGAGCTATGATGATGCCACTGACCTCTAGCCCAGGCAGCAGAGTGAGACCCTGTCTGGAAAAAAAAAAAAAAAGTAAACCACAAATAGGAGAAAAGAAATAAAGAAAAATGGGAATAAATGGATAAGTGATACCATGCTCTGGATGGGAAGACTGAATACAACAAAAAATGAAAAAAATTTTCCTGTGTAAATTTATAGATTTAACACTGTTCCAATTAAAATCCCAACAGGATACCATAAAGAACTTGATAAAATGATTCTAGAATGTGTTTAGAAAAATCAACAGGCAAAAATACCCTGATGCAAAAAAGGAGTAATGGTGGCCTTTCAGAGGTACAAACTTGGAGGAGAGTTCTAGATTGAGCCACCCAGGTCTGGGCACCCTTACTAAGAGACCTGAAGGCTGAGGATTGAGGAGGCAAAGATTGAGGAGGCAGAGAGAGGAAGCCTATGCAAAACGTAGGGGAAGGAAAGTACAGGCTTCCAGACACAGCAGATCCTAGAGAACCTGCCAGGGAGCAGCAGAAGAGAAGCTTCTGTAAGCAAATTATGAAGGCCAAGGTAAGGGGCTGGAGCTGGGGCTCTCTTCTGCTGTGTCCCTAGTGAAAGGATGGCCTTACTAATAAACTAGCTAACAGAGAAAAATAAACTCTAGGAATAAACTCAACAGCACAACTGCTCTTTGTTTTGTTTGATTAAACACCTGGGGCTCAACTCGTTGCCTTTAGGATTAACTCGTTATCTCTAAGAGCTCGTTTTCACAGACTTGAAGAGCCCTAAGCGGACAGTAGGGTGCAAACTCTCTCAGTTCCTGCCAGAACCACATTTCCAAGGACTCTATAAGCCAGCCTCGTCAAAAAGAAAAAAAGGGGAAAAGCAAACATGGCCACTCCACAGCTGCTTCTGTTATCAGCTGACAGCCGTAACTATTTTTTTTTCTCTTCACCCCCTAATAAAAACTCTAAGCCGCTTGTCCTCTACACTGACACCTCTCCTCTCTTTTGTGTTGTGCCTTTCCCACCTTTGGGAAGTAAAATAAACTTTCTTTCTTTAAAACTATTCTAATCTTTGTGTGAGAACATCTTTCTCAGCCTGAGACATGAGTCCCCACCCTAACACCTAGCATCTCTCACAAGCACACAGTAGGTGTTCCATAAATATCTTGGAGATCTTTTCATATCTGCATATATGGACTTGGTCTTTTTGATGTCTGCATAACATTCAGCACTAGAACTGCATGTTTCCCATTTAACTAGCCCCCTCTGGATGCGCACTGAGGTTGCCTCCAGTTTGAGGGGTGACCATACTTATTAATAAACATCCCAGCATTTTGACTCCAGCTCCCCTGAGGCCCTTTTTCTTCAGGCCAGGAGGGCTCATTAGATTTTTGCTCTGTTCTATTCTGCTCTCTGGGCTTCCACACAAGTACCCTTTTGCTATTCACCCATACTTGGGCCCCTAGCCCCCCTCCAGAGCATCGCATTTCCTTTACAATCATCCTAGTCAGGGATATACAATAAACATTTGTACGGTAAAAGCAACGTATGCAGATTTCCATAGCTGAAATACTTAGGACTTACATGTCTAATCTAACCCAGCTGGGCTCTCATTTACATTAGGGCATCTCACCATAAGTCCCTTGTGGCTCTGGTGTGAAAAGGAACATCGGCCCACCCCATCCGCTGACTGTGCTGAAACTATTGGGCTTTCCCAAACACCAGGCTCTTTTCTGTTCTTCCAGCTTTCTTTGCAGTGCTTTTCCTTCTGTCTGGAATGCTTTTCTTCTTCTATCCTCATTTATCTGCCTAACACCATCTGGTTCTTCGGTCTCAGTTTAGAAGCCACTCTCTCCAGGAAGTCTTCCCTGAACACCTCCCTCCAGCCTGGGTAAAGAGCTGCAGGAGCACCCTGTATTTCTGGTAGCACTCATCTCACTTTGTTGTAATTGCCTTTTGAGTTGTCTGTGAATGGAGTGAGGGCAGGGTATGGGTCTTACTCACTGTTACATCCACAGCTCCCAGTGTCTAGCACACAACCAGGCTCAAGGTTCTATGGCTCAATATCAGCTGACGGAATGAACAAATGTTGAGCAGGCATGGAACGGGGAAGCCACCGAAGTCCCAGGTGCCACGGGCTTTTGGAGCTGGGGTTGAAGCATACCACCAGGGAAGTACCTGGTCTCCTCACGGCACCTTCGAGGAGTGTGCCACAACAAGACAAACTGGCAGCCTGGGAGAAAGATGGAATAACAAAAGAAACTGGCCCCTCGCTGCCTAGCAAGGAATGTCTGTCAATGTGACAGTCACAGAAGCCCTGCATGTGTCCTGGTGGAGAGGGGAGAGCCAGCCTCAGCCAAACAGAAGGAAATCCAGCCACTGCGCATGTGTTAGCACTGGGGGGATGTGTGATCTAGAAGCTTCTCGGCTCTTGGTTATTTCTTTTTTACTTTTAAATAATCTCCAGATATTTCCCATATTTGTTTTTTACCTTTAAGGAATATGTTTGCTTTGCAAGTGCTATTACCAAATTATATTGTCACAGTTCATTAAAAATCTGCTTAATACAAGATTTGGGCACAATACTAAATAAATGCATCCTTTTCTGTTGTATCAAAAAACATTCTGAGCACTGTTATTAATCTTTTCACATCCCTTCTAACCTTTGCTTTTATTTCTGATTTATTCTGTTATAAAGTAAGTTGCCAAGGTATGTTACAACGGAAAACGTTTACGGAAAAATGTCTGGGTCTAGGGTAAGGAATTTGGAGCTTAGGAGACGAAATTTAGTGAACTTGATGAGCCCATTTGCCATTTTGTACCTCAGTTCCGTTTTTCTGGAGCTAGAATAACTCCTCTTTATATACTAGTTAATAAAAGCAACAGTTGCTTACTAAGCACCTACTATGTGCCAACACTGTAGGGCTGTAAAGGGAAGTGATCAGTCTCATTGGTTCTTGACCTTTTTGAGAGGAATGTGGGAGTAGTTTATAGACCTTTGAGAATGATGGTAGCCAGTAGCCACATTTTGCTATTACAATAAAAATTAATCAATTATTAAATTATAATCAAATTAATAAATTAAACTTTATTATAATTGATTAATTATAGTTAAATATAATTTCTCAGTTGCAGTAGCCACATTTTCAGTGCTCAATGGGCACATGTAGCTAATGATTACCATATAGAACTCAGATATAGAATGTTTCTACCATCGTAGAAAGTTCTATGGGGCAGTGCTGCATGGATGTTCTCCCCAGAATAAAAACACTTTTCTGCTCATGTATAATATTTTGCATATAACTGTTACAACTTTACAGGGTCAGGGGCAGGAGGTGGAATTTGAGGGCAGATAGGCAATGCATCACTGATTCCTAAAGCCCATGAATCCAAGGAAAGGAAGTCCTGATACGAAAAGCTATTTGAGAACTCCATCTCAGAATCGAACAAGTTAGCAAAAATAAAGCAACCAAGCTGCTACAAATACAGTATGCTTACTGCTTTAAATAAGCTCATATAAAACCAGGCCCTTGTGTTCCCCACCTGTTTGGCTATATTCAAAAAAAACATCAGTTCGATATCCAAAAATAATTGAAAAACAATGTTAAAGATTTTCTGCAGTCTCTTAAAAAAACACCAGAGGGGAATTATATTCACAACACACTGCAAATCTTCTTGAATTATCTTTCCCATCTTTCTCTTCTCGTCCTCCCACGCTTGACACTTGCTTCCCTAAAGCTCTCTGCTCCCCCATTCCAAATTCTCTCCAAACCTCCCAGCTCTGCTGCTGTCTCTCCCCTTCCTCTGCAAGGCTCAGTTCTTTCTTAGGTAGCCCTCCAGAGTATGTTTTATTATACCCAATCACAAAAGTACAGTAGCAAAGAAGGACAGGGAGAAAGCTTCCAGGGTGCTGAGACCAGGAACACATTCCACAGTAGCCCAGCCCACAGATCTCCCTGCCAGCCGGGACCAGTGTCTCATTTTCCCACTGATGGTTCGCTCCCCTATCACTTCCTCTTCTGCCCACTGCTCCCCAGGGCCAAGGTCTGGGAGAAGCTCATGAGTGAGCCTGACGGAGAAGAAAACGTTTTGCTACCGTGCCAGAGGGGACTGACGTCACAGAGAAAGGGAGAAAACCAGATGGGCAGGTCCGCAGGTTTTATCCCCGGTTTTAATTGTTTTGTTTTGTTTTTAAATCAGGTACTGCCCTATTCTCTGGCAGAGAGTAAATGGCTTGCTGTGAGAAGTGCAGTAATTCTTAAAAGCCTGCCAAGGTCCAATGCTCCTTTTAATCTAAGGACAAGCCCAATGGTGCCTTTCTTATCATTGTATTAGTAATAATGAATATTTACCAAGCTTTCATATATTTTGAGTGAAAGCTTCTCGCTGTAGAAAGGACAGTCCTGTTCCAAGTATCTGAGGACTCCCATGCCCATCCACCATCATTAGGTCATGCCCCTGGAGTTCTATTTTCAGTGGAAAGGACACACACAGCCTAGGGCCGTCATACCTCTTATCCTTCCTTCTTATGTCCTCCGCAGGCATCTGAACTCGGCATCTTCCATTCCCTGAAGATCAGTTCGTCCTCCTGCAAAGCAGTTCCTTCTGCTTTATTCCTCATCTCAGAATGGAACCACTGCCCCATCAGTTTCCCAAAGAACCTGGGAATCAACCTGGACTTATCCTCCTTCCTCAGTCCCCATGTCCAATCCATCTCCAAGTCCTGTAATTTCATCTCCTTAGGATCTCTTCTCAGTATTTCTGAATCTCTGTCAGCTTACATTGGGCTAAAGGCATTTCTTGCTTGGACGACTACAGTGGTCTTCCAGCTGTCTCCCTGCACCCATCCTGTGCGCCTTCCACTCCCTCCCTGTTACTTTCCCATGTAGCCTGCTTGTCAATGAACCATTTGGTAAGGCTCCTGTCTTATCCTACACCCACTTTTAGGCTAATAGCAACTCACTTTTAGAACACTGGCATATCCCCTCAGAACAATAAGAATTCAACTCCAAAATCATTCATGGATAATGCAGATTTTTTTTTTTGAAACAGAGTCTCGCTCTGTTGGTCCAGGTAGAGTGCAGTGGCATCATCATAGCTCACTGCGAACTCAAACTCCTGGGCTTAAGTGACCCTCCTGCCTCAGCCTCCCAAGTAGCTGGGACTACAGGTGTGCACCACTATGCCCAACTAATTTTTCTATTTTTGGTAGAGACAGAGTCTTGCTTTTGCTCAGGCTGGACTTGAACTTCCAACCTCAAGCAATCCACCTGCCTCGGCCTCCCAGAGTGCTAGGATTACAGGCATGAGCCACCTTGTCCAGCCCAATAATGTAGATTTTTAATGAAAAGGATCTATGAATTCAAAGAAAGGGACTTACACTGCGATTACAGTGATACTTCCTACACTGTCCCTAATTAAGGCTGCCCTTTCCCCCAAGATTCCCTCCTCAATGGCAGCTGCTGCCATCTCTCTCCCTCACTCCATTTCCTTCCCCTACTATCCTGCAGCTGCCCCCTAGTCAAATTAGCTGTCTCCTTCCCTCTTCCATTTCTCCAATTCCCTCAGCTGCCATTTCCTTTATTTATACATAAACACACACATATATTTTAGAGATGGGGTCTTACTCACCAGACTGGAGCGCTGTGGCGTGACCGTAGCTCACTGCAGCCTTGAGCTCCTGGGCTTAATTGATCCTCCTTCCTCAGCCTGAGTAGCTCAGCTGCCATTTCCTACTGAGAGGGTCTCATCTCATCATTAACTCCTTAAAACGCTTCAATGGCTACTCACCGCCCTCAGTAGAGTCCAAATTCTATAATATGGTCCACTGGGCCTTGCAAGCCCCAATCCCAGCTCCTTCTCCCCTCTCTTCCCCACTTGAACTCCTTGCCTCAGCCATAGTGCAGGGCGGTGGGTACTTCCCCTGGTCTGCCATGCTCTTTTCTATCTGGGTGATCCCTTATGCTGTCCGTTTTGTCTGAAATGCTCTTCCCTTCTTCCCCCTGGTTAACTCCTCTATTGGTCCTTCAGGACTCAACCTAAACATCTTCTAGAAGCCTTCCTTAGAATCTCTAAGACCGTGGTAGGTGCCATCCAATATGGTCTCAAGCAGCTTACCCTTAACACAACTGTACTCTACTTGACTGTATGAACAGCAACTTGTATACACAATTTGAGGACACAGGTGTATTATTGCATGCCCTGGGCCTCATACGGGGCCTAAATCCCAGCATGCATTCAATGGTGTTGAACAATTACATGAGTAAAAGCTAAAAGGGCATCCCTGCCTACGGTCTGTGAGAGAATGGAGCCCATGAACCGTAGGAGCCTGAAGCCATAATTTTGACCTCATTTGTGTTCCAAACTGTGAAGGTCAGTAGAGGAACAAAATCTACCTTTGGGGTTCTATGGATGATCCTAAATGCCTCTTAATGATTAGCTGTGTTCCTTTTAATCCAAGAAGCCTGTACTTCCCACATGCCTGCATCTGGGCACATTTTCTAGGCGAGGTAACAACTCCTTTGGGGATTGGATGTTGTAGAACAAGCTGAATCATTACTATTTGCAAGCAGTCTTCCACCTAGAATCCTACTGAATCACTTGGCTGACTACTCTGTCTCCCTAGAAGCTGCCCAATTGTCTCCAACAATTCCAGGCAATAATCACATAGGAGTGGTAGGACTCAGACAATGGTATTAATACATGTAAGCACACCCCCAGAAATGAGGCATCTGGATTTTGGGATGCCTTTAGGATATGTCAGCTCCTATAAGGCTTAGTACTTAAGACTCAAGATCATATTTGGCCAGGGCTCTTTCCTGCTTGCCCTCTGAAGCCCAGCAGAGAACAGGCAGAAGCTTTACATAATCCAGAATACAACAGATGGTTCGGATTGTTTTAGTTTAGAAATCATTTATTGTGTTTTATTCCAAAAGTCATACATGCTAATCACAGACAATTTGAGAATACAGAAAATAATAAATAAAAATATAGAAATCATTTCCATCAAGAGATATCTCCATAAACATTGAGGTTATTTTCTCCTATTTTTCTGTAACAAGCAGCAAATATACGATATATACACAATGTATGTATGCATATATCTATTCCCTTGTACAGAACTAAGATAATATTATATGGAAAATTTTATTTCCTTTTTTGTTTAGAATATGAAAATGAAACATAGCTACTGTAACAATCTTCAGCTATACAGAAACCTATGACATCTAAAGTGAAAGTTCCCACAATTGCATTCTTCAGAGAGAATTCATATCAACCAGTTTAATAGGTTCTTTCAGAATATATACTTTTATGTGTATATATTAAACATCATCTTCAGTTCATTTTAATTGTAACTAAATTAGTGTGACGTTAATATCCCTAATGTTGATTTAAAACATGACTTAATAATTGTGTAATATTCAATGAACCACTCCCTTATTATCAATTTGTTTTAATTGCACAGAATGCAATGATGAACATATATACGTAATTTATTGTGATAATTTTTTTCCTTCTTTTTTTTTTTTTGAGACAGAGTCTCACTCTGTTGCCTGGGCTAGAGCGCC
>CAUYSK010035494.1:0-25819 GCA_963575035.1 Avahi laniger
GTCCCAGCTACTTGGGAGGCTGAGGCAGTAGGATCGCTTGAGCCCAGGAGTTTGAGGTTGCTGTGAGCTAGGCCGACGCCACGGCACTCGCCCCAGGCAAGAAAGTGAGACTCTGTCTCAAAAAAAAAAAAAAAAAAAGAAAATATATATTCACATAAGAGAAGTGGATTTATGGCAGAATTATCTCAGCCTTGGGCAGTTTTCCAAATCAGAGACAAAGCATAATATATGTTTGAGCTTCTGCAGAAAAGAAGGGGGATAGTAAAGAAGACAGACTGTATTGCTACGCATCTTAAAGTGAGGTGTAGCAACAGCAGCTCGCAAGGCGTGTAAGCAAACACCTGGCATGCTGCTTTATATATAGGGCATTTGGGTATCAATCGTATTTGTTAACTCTCATTAATATGTAGATTAAAATGAGACTATTCCCATAACCCCTAACACAATGCCTGATGCAGCATAGGTAGTCCCTGTTTGAGTTTGATTTTTTTCTGTGTAAGGAATGAATAAATTGACCAGAAATTTTTCAAGAATATATTAAGATCCCTTGTCACTCTAGGCTGTAATTTATCACTATAATTTTACTGTCCTCTGACTATGGCAGGCTTGTTCATACAGTCTATTTTCTGATTTAACTGACTTCTCTGAACTGATTCTGGGGTGGTCTTGTGGAATAGGAGGATACAGAGGGTGGATTTTAAAGAGAGTCAGCTCTTTAAGAAGAATGACGGTGAGTGAGGTTTAGGAAAAGTCAGCAGGGACAGAGAAGTAGTTGGCTACTGAATTTTAGAGCTGGAAAGGAACCTTGGAGGTGGTTTAGTCTAACCCCTCATTTTATGGCTGAGGAGATGAGTATAGAGAAATGAGTTGTCCAGCTGTAGTGGAGAAGCCAGAAACATCACAAAACTTAAACTATTGCATTCTTGCTTTTTCTTTTGAAAAGGGATGGTAACATGTACTATTATCTTAATCTGAAAAATTGATCTTGTATATTAAATAATTTTTTATCAATTTTAAATACTTTTGAGTTTGTTTAAATAGATTAATTGAACTAACAGTGCTGACAGAAATCTCATAAGGAAAATTTTTATTTTAAAAGAAATAAGAAATTCTCAACTTTTTCCACTATTTCTAGGTTAAGTCAGCAAACAAAGAAAACATGGTACTTTAAAGTATGATTAAACTGATGCTACAGCAGAGGCTAAGACTATTAATGGCCAGATCTAGGTAAGTTGAAGTTTATTTTTAAAAATATTACTAAGTTTACAATTATTTTTTAAACTAGAGAATTTAATATGTTTTCTTGAATGTAATCAGTTTGCCTCCTGATTTGCTGACACCTCCACTCCTAAATAATAAGGAAAAATTGTTTTAAACTAAGACATGTTGACTAATTTAAAATATTTAGCAAATTTGTTGCAGATTTATCTTTCCAAACAGAAGCTACCTTTTGTTCTTGAATGTACCCTAGTTGCTTTTGTATGTTGCTCTCTTGAGGGAGCATAATAAAACCATTTGCTGAGTTATGAACTTGGAGGAGTGTATGCTGATGAGATCACATGGTTGTTCATCGAAGTGTTTACAATATTAGTGCATATTATTAGGTTTCACATAACTCAAATGTGGTCTCCAAATATTAATCTGCTGGTCATAAATGCAGAATATCTAGTACCTAGCTTTCCCTCTTGCCTAGGAGTCTGTGGTTCAGGAGGAAGAATCAAAGATTTGGGCAAAAACGTCACATTAAAAAAAATCTCCTTCCAGGAGTTGGAAGATTGACCGTGACTGCCTGGTGCCCCTAGCTGTTTCAGTCCCTTACTCCTATTAAACCTACTCTTTAGCCTTATTGAGGCTGCCTGGGTTTTTTTTTGCCTCCATTTTCTCTTATTTGTTAGCCCTCTTCTTTCTTTACTTCTTTCCTAACTGGACCTGATGATCCATAGTTTCAAACCCTTGTATTGTCAGCATCCTTTAACATCTTTGCCCTCCTACTCTCTGACTCTGTGTCAGCTGAACTGTCTGTCTACCCTTTGGACTGCTGAGCACAGCTAGCAGAACAGCATGATCTTCTTGCTCTGCATCCTCCACTCAGCTCTCATCACAACCTGCTCAATAATCCTGCTGCCTTTTCTTCGATAGCTCCTTGGTGACTAATCCTGCCATTCTCTTCAAGTCCCTCATTCTGCAAGCTTCCCTTCTGTTTTCCAAATGAAATTCAGGATGGTAGTTGTTATTATCTACTTCAGTGTCTCTATTATGTTCCACCAATCCTGTTTCTTCCCTCTCCTTAGAGGACAAAGCATTCCTCCTCCTGTAGGTAAACCTCTCAACCTGGACCCTGAAACTCACCTTCTCTGGTCTCCCCTTCTGTCTTGACCTATCAATTAATCCTTCTCTTTCTTTTGTTTTTTCCTATACTGTTAACCTTTTCTGACCTACTAATTACAAGCCTACATAAATCTTTGTCATCTAAAAATAAGTAACTCAAGCCACATATTCTTTTGAACCCGTATCTGTCCACACCCTAAAATGCTCTCCTCTTTCTTTTCTTAGCCAGTTCTTGAAAGACTAGTTTCCATCCTCTGGGACTACCTCCTTATTTTCCTCTTGCTCACTGTGGTTTGGCAACTCTCTCTACCATGCCACCAGGGATGGTGCCCTCCTTCTTGATACTTTGTTTTCTTAGTTTGTACTGTTCTGTCTAGTCTTGTTTTTCTCTTTCACTGGCTTCTCTCTGCTCCTGTGCTTAAACACATTTGTATCCTCTCAGAATTTCTTTCTTTTTTTTTTTTTTTTGGTGAGACAAGGTCTCACTCTGTTGCCTGGGCTGGCATCATCATAGCTCACTGCAGCCTTGAGTTCCTGGGCTCAAGCGATCCCCTTGCCTAGCCTGTAGCTAGGACTGCAGGCACAAACTACCACGCCTGGCTATTTTGTAGAGATGGGATCTCACTATGTTGCCCAGGCTGGTCTTGAACCCTGACCTTAAACTATCCTCCCACCTCAGCCTCCCAAGTGTTGGGATTACAGGCGTGAGCCACTACACCTGGCTTATCCTTCCAGAATTTCAACTGTAGACCATTCTTCATACTATCCTTGAGCAGTGTCTTCTGTTTTATAGCTTTAAATGCTACATGTGTTCTAATAGTTTACCTCCTCCCTCAAACCCATACTTGTGTACTTAACTCTCTATTGCATATCTCCACATGGTCATTCTCTGAAATCTCAATTTAACATATCTAAAACTGAACAAATTATCATCACTTCCACTTGACGACTACCAGTTTTTTCTATCTTAGGTAATGGAACCAGCACCTTTTATCTGCCATGCTGGAAACTGCCTCTTCCTTCCATTATACCAAGCCAGCTACTTGGTACCACTGTCTTTTCCTCCTAAATATTCCTTAAATTCATCCTTTTCTTCTTTATTCCCACTGCTGCTGCTCTGGTTTTAGGTCTCTATCATATTTCATTTAATAGGCCCAAACTGATTTCCTTTGCACTAAATTCCTACTTAAATTTATCCTACAGATGGATACATTTAAAATGCACATCTCACCATCTCACTTTCCTACTTAAAATACATCAGTGGCTTTCCATCATGTGTAGGATAAAATCCTTTCTCCTTGGCATGGCATACAAGGCCTTTGTGTCACATATTAGGCGTTTCATTAATTGTACTGAACTGAAACATTCGGTGTGGATGGACTCCCCAGGTGGGTTGTACAGCCCCTTGTATAGATGACACATTGCTTAATGAACAGGGATATGTTCTGAGTAATGCATTGTTAGGAGATTTTGTCACTGTGAGAATATCATGGAGTATGCTTACACAAACCTATATGATATAGCCTACTACACACTTACGCTGTATGGTATAGCCTTTTGTTCCTAGGCTACAAACCTAGGAACCCATGTTACTGTACTGATTACTGTAGGCAATTGTAAGACAGTAATAAGTATTTGTGTATCTAAACATATCTAAACATAGAAAAAATACAGTAAAACTACAGTATAAAAAATAAAACCAGGCCCAGCATTACATGCCTATAGTCCCAGCTACTCAGGAGGCTCAGGTGGGAGGATCCATTCAGCCCAGGAATTTGAGACCAGCCTCGGCAACATAGCGAGACCCTGTGTCAAAAAAAAAAAAAAAAAAGAAAAGATAAGAAATGGTATACCTGTATAGGACACTTACAATGAATGAAGCTTGCAGGGCTGGAAGTTGGCCCTGGGTGAGTGAGTGGTGAGTGAATGTAAACACCTAGGACATTACTGTACACTACTGTAGCCTCTATAAACACTGTACACTTAAACTACACTATTTAAAATTTTTTTTCTTCAGTAGTAAATTAGTTTACTGTAACTTTTTTACGTTATAAACTTTTAAATTTTTTTAAAACTTTTGGATTCCTTTGTAATAATACTTTGCTTAAATTACAAACACATGGTACAGCTATCTGAAAATATTTTTTCTTTATAAGCTTTTTTTTTTATTTTTCTTTTTGTCTTTTTTGAGACAGTCTCACTCTGTCACCCCAGATAGAGTGCAGTTGCATCATTATAGCTCACTGCAATCTCAAATTCCTGGGCTCAGCTCCTGAGTAGCTGGGACTGCAGGCACGTGCCACCGTGCCTAGCTAATTTTTTCTATTTTTGGTAGAGACAGGGTCTCTCTGTTGCTCAGTCTGGTCTCGACCTCTTGAGCTCAAGCGATCTTCCTGCCTCGCCTCCCAGAGTGCTAGGATTATTGACATGAGCCACTGCGCCCAGCTTCTTTATGAGCTTTTTTCTATTTTTAAAATTTTTTACTTTTTAAACTTTTTTGTTAAAAACTAAGACACATACACATTAGCCTAGGCCTACACAGGATCAGGATCATTAATATCATTGTGTTCCACCTCCACATTTTGTCCACTGTAAAGTTTTCAGGGGCAATAACACACATGGAGTTGTCATCTCCTATGATAGCAATGCCTTCTTCTGGAATACCTCCTGAAGATCCTGCCTGAAGCTGTTTTATAGTCAACTTTTTTAAATACGTAGGTAGGAGTGCGCTCTAAAATAATGGTAAAAAGTATAGTATAGTAAATACATAAACCAGAAACATAATCATTTATTATCATTGTTTTATGTACTGTACCTAATTTTATGTGCTATACTTTTTTCCCTCTTTTTTTTTTTTTAATTTTTTTGAGAAGTGCATTATTAGGCAATTTTGTCATTGTGTGAACATCATAGAGAGTACTTACCCAAACCTAGATGGTATAGCCTATTGCTCTTAGGCTACAAACCGGTACAGCTTGGTACTATATTGAATACTGTAGGCTGTGCTATACTTTTATACAACTGGCAGCACAGTAGGTTTGCTTACACCAGCATCATCTCAAATATGCAAGTAAGACATTGCATTCCAATGTTATGACTGCACCGACATCACTAAACGATAGGAATTTTTCAGCTTCAGTATGATCTGCAGTGGTATGTGTAGTCTGTCGCTGACCAAAACATTGTTATGCAGCATATGACTATATATCCCTACCAACACAAGAGGTTCTGCCTTAACAGCTAGCTTGTGAAGGTTAACAGGTAGCAAGTGGAAGGATTATTTTACTGCTCCTTTTGAGAAACAGTTTAAAAACATTCCTTCGAAGCACCATCTTTTGAGGCAGAAGCCATGCTTTAGTAACCTTTTAGCTCTTTAGATTTACAAAGAGGTTGGGCAGAGCATGAATATGTAATTTCAAGACAAATTTTTTAATGTTTCTATCAAGTATCCCTTTACTTAAATTTTTTTTATATTCTTTTTCTTCCTCCTATAATTAAACATTTATTACTTTTTTAAAAAATAAACATTTATAAATCATGTGCTATGTCAAGCAATATGCTTTAGTACCATGGAAAATGAAGAAGACAAGATTCCTGTCTTCAGAGAGATCACAGTGAAGTGGGTGGTGCAAACAGATAAACATCACAACAGAGTATGATAAAGACCATGATAGAGTTATGCCTGTTCTGCTGTGGGAACATGGGAGGCAGGCTAGCTTCAGGTTGGTTGGAAGATCAAGCCCCAGATCCCTAGCTTGTTCAGGATGCTTTATAGTTGGGCCACTACTTGTGTTCCAGCCTGCTCAGTAGTCCAGTCATACTGAACTCCTCACTTTCTCCTGCATGCAGTATGACCTTTGTCTTTGTATGTACTCTTTTATCTGTCTCTAGTGCCTGTTTGTCTCCCCCCCGCCCCCCCCCAAGCATACTGTTTCTGGTCTCCTTTTAAGTCCCAGCTCAAATAGTACTTCCTGCCCTGCCTAACCCAGGAAGCTAGTTGCTCCGTTCTCTGTGCCCACAGTGATCTGCTCATTTTTTAATACAAGGTTTATTGTAGTGCATTTTCTGTTTGCGTCTCTGTCTCTCTTTCCATTTAGACTCATAGCTCTTTGGAAGTATAGACAGTCTCTCTGTTGCTCAGTCTGGTCTCGACCTCTTGAGCTCAAGCGATCTTCCTGCCTCACCTCCCAGAGTGCTAGGATTATTTTTACACCATGATACTTAGCTACCATATTAGATAGAGCAAAATACCAAATATTATGTGTCTTTTTTTTTTTTTGCTAGAGATGGGGTCTCACTGTTGCTCAGGCCTGTGTTGAACTCGCTATCCTCTTGTTTCGGCCTCCCGGAGAGCTAGGATCCTGAGTCTTAATTAACTTTACCATTATATTTATTATTTCTTTTGGTTTATACGCTAGTATACGAGTACTTTTTCATCTTTTTAATACTTATAGTTGCCAGACATTCTTTGCATTTGTTTAGTACAGACCATTTAGCTCACAAAAGGGACTGAAGCACCTAACTCTGTGCTATTGTATTATATGAATGTGGAATTGAGTAAGGTTTGTCCTTGCTGGAAAGGAGCTCATAGTGGAAGGAAGAAGACAGATAAACAGACCACCTTATGACAATTTCTATTAAGTACAAAGTGTGGTAGATGTTATGGTACTGGGAAGCCTAGGGTGCTTTGGGGCGGGGGTGGAGGGATGATACATAAGAAGTGTAACTCACCAGTTGGTTTGAGTCAGAGAAGGCTTCCTAGAGGCATGGTATTCTGAGTTGAATTTTGAGAAAGGAAAGAAATAGAAGGGGAACAATGTGGAAGGATGAGAGAAAACAAGGTGATTTGGGAAAACTACAGTTCTAGTCTGGATGGAGTAAGCACTGGGCTTGAGGCAGAGAGAAGAGAGAGTTTAGAGTCAACCTGTAGGCAGGGATCAGATTGTGAAGGACCTTAGGTGATACTAAGTTTTAAATTTTATCCTGAAGGTGGTGGAGATCCACTGAACAATTTTAAGCAAGTTTCAACTAGATTTATGTTTGTAATGTTTTGTAGCTTCTGTGCTTCTCTCCCTCTTTTTCAAATGTTGTCACATTCATTCTGATTCTTTCCCTTATTTGTAAGTGATGCTTTGAATTTGTCCCTTGTTCATTCAGAATGTTCTCGAACACTTAATGTCACCTATATAACATCTTATTTCTAGCCTTCTTTGGGAAAAGAATATTAAATAAACTTACTATATCAATTTGTCACTATTCTGTGTGTTACATTACTGCTTGGATTTTGAGTTGTTTTTCTCTCTTATCAGTGCACTGTTTGAAATTTGATTTTATGTCTTATTTATCAATGAATTCTTATCTTGTGGAGTACATAAGAGTTACTACAGTGAGTAACGAGAATCAAAATATCTGCCAAGCCAGAAGTCTGGCATCCCTTTGGTAATTTTTTAAGAAAAGGACATGAAATTCCTGATAAGCCACAAAGGATTAATTCTATGATTAACTCTTAATTAATTCCATGATTAACTCATAATTAAGTAACCGTAAATATTTTGACAGTATTACGTGAAAGACCTTAAATTGGTTTGTTTCTTAGATAATTTTAGAATAGGCAGACCTTTGCAAATTAAACTAGAAATTTGAGATCTCTATTACATCTACCTCACAAAATTTATTCTTGTCATTGAGCAAAATTGACTAGTTATGTGAAATCTGGCTTCAGCCATGTGCCTTGCTGGGCTTAATTTTTTTGCATCAAAATAATATGTGTGTTAGAT
Source organism: Avahi laniger (assembly GCA_963575035.1). Lineage (NCBI taxonomy): Eukaryota > Metazoa > Chordata > Mammalia > Primates > Indriidae > Avahi > Avahi laniger. The sequence continues at coordinate 8,106 of CAUYSK010035494.1, forward strand.
GATTTCTAAAGTATTTTTCTGTTACAATTTTTATATCCTACATCTGATAATTTTTATTTTTCATGTAGTGCTCACATGGTCTTCTGAAGAAGCCATGGGTAGCTGTTGTAGCTGTCCAGATAAAGACACTGTCCCAGATAACCATCGGAACAAGTTTAAGGTCAGTAAAACTGATTGAATTCTATATCTTACTCTCTAGTTGGATGCTCTTCTTTTACTTCACTTAATATATCTTACCTTCTGACTTTTATCACTAGACTTTTATATTTCCCTTTTTTTCCACTCTGCGTTTTCTGGGTTTAATAAATAAGGACAACTTTTTCTTACTGACAGTATGGAATTCTCTTTTTACTTTTCCATTGGTCTTCTGAATCTAATAGCCACACAGTTCTGGTAATACTTTAAAATGCCATTTTTCAGGGCCTTTTCATGTGTGCCTGAACAATTTCTTAAATGGAGTCTACCTCTAGTCACTCTGTGACTCATCCTGTAGTCACCATCAAGTTAATCATCTTCTTTCATCATTCACTAACTTGTTTGCTAAAACTTCTGTGGTTGGTGTTTTGTTACCTTTAGGCTAAATGCTCCCATAGCCATTTAGTGTCTCTGTCGTAATCTGACCTCAGTCTGCTGTAAATCATAGCCTCTGGATCACACAAACTTGGGTGTAAATCACACTTCTATTACTTCATGGTGTTGTGACCTTGGGCAAGTTACGCTATCACTAAGTCTTAATTCCATTTTTGTACAATGCAGTCTAGGATCGTTATGAGGGTTAAATAAGAAAAATAAATGTATAGCACTTTGCTTAATCCCAGGGGAATAGTAACTTCTCCATAAATGTTACCTATTACTAGTCTTTGGATGTTTTCTGAAGCTCAGCAGTATAAGACCTTTCCTTATATGAGCTCTGTGCCAATCTTATTTTGGTCTCTTTGAAAGTTACCTTCTTTGTTCTGATTTACCAGTGCATCTTTATGATGTGTCCTATATCCCCTGACCCACTAGGTTTTCCCTCTTTATTTCTTGTCTAAATTTAATTGTACTGGAGGTCCAGCTAAAGTCCCTCCTCCTCTTAAATGAAGGTTTCTCAAGAGCCATAGGCCACAATTCCTGCCTTTTGCAGCCTCTTTTGCATTTATTTGACAATTAATCATACACAGTTTTGTGGCGTTGACTTTGTGTTTGCGTATCTTGTCTCTCCAGTGGGAACGTAAATTTATTACAGATATAAACTGGGTATTACACTGCTTTATAATTCATGCCTTACACACACATTGGTTGATGAATGAATTAACAAATGAGCAAATAACTGAACCAATCATCAGCAAGACATTTTTCTGAGGAATTGGTGAAATATTTGTATGACTGTCATCTTTTGTTTTTAGGTCATTAATGTGGATGATGATGGGAATGAGTTAGGTTCTGGCATAATGGAACTTACAGACACAGAGCTGATTTTATACACCCGCAAACGTGACTCGGTAAAATGGCACTACCTCTGCCTGCGGCGCTATGGCTACGACTCGAATCTCTTTTCTTTTGAAAGTGGTCGAAGGTGTCAAACTGGACAAGGTAGACAGAGCCTTTGGTTTTTTTCCAAATATTATCCTATTTTAAATTTTGTTCTTTCAGTTCATCTATATATAGTATTTAATGTTTTGTTTTCCTCTTGAAAAAAATATTCCCAAAATAAATGGATTGTTAAGAAAAGATAATAAACTACATTCATTTATCAAGTGTTTGTTAAGCACATTTTCTATGTCAGAAATTTTGGCTCGTGTTAACTTTAAGATTTTTAGTAAATGATTAGTCCTGCTAAATTGACTAAGTGTCTTTATTGTTATAACTTGTTGGGGAAAGAACCTAAACTTTGGAGTCAAACAGAACATGGTTTGATTTTTTTTGCTACCTACTAGTTGAATGGCCTTGGCGAGTTACGTGACCTCTGTTGTATCTTCTCTATAAAAGGAGAGTGGTAGTACCTATTTTACAGAATTATTGTAATAACTAAGCAAGATAATGATTGGAAAACACCTAGCAAACAGCCTATTAAATGGTAAATGTTCACCTTGGTAGTGGTGAGTTGGGCTCCCCCTGCTGTTAAAAAGCAGACTAGAGTAAATGTGCAAATTTTGCTCTTTGTCTGCTTTGTTTTGGGCCACTTCCCTTAGACAAATGAAAATTATTCTATGAACTTTTCTTTTGGGTTTGTTTTCAAACAGGGAAAATCATTAGTTTATTAGACATTTATGTAACAGGCCTTTATTGCTACTGGTATATAGAATGCCTACATTATAGTTCTGTTCTTTGATAGGTGTTCCTGTAGCTTTTTTAAAGGCATGATAACCATTTTTCCCTTTTGGTTTGTATTTGTAGGAATCTTTGCCTTTAAGTGTGCCCGTGCAGAAGAATTATTTAACATGTTGCAAGAGATTATGCAAAATAATAGTATAAATGTGGTAGAAGAGCCAGTTGTAGAAAGAAACAATCATCAGACAGAATTGGAAGTCCCCAGAACACCCCGAACACCTACAAGTAAGTACCCATTTTCCCTCTCACATTTTGAATTACAGACATTTATAAGCTATAGCTTATGTATATTTAATTTATAACACACTAGAAGTCACCATTGGTTAACAGAAGTATAATAGTTGTCAATTTAAAAAAACTATTAGCTATAGTTATAAACATTAAATATTTTTTATTATCTAAAATGTGTGGGAGTGCTGTTTGTGTTCTGATTTCTGCTGTCTTGCCAGAAATCTTTTTAATCTTCTCAGTGCAGATTAGATTCTTATTCATTTTTATTTTCTCTGTCCTGCCCCATATCCTGCCTTTCTCTTTATACAAAAACAAAAATTCAGCTCCAGGGTTTGCTGCTCAGAACTTACCTAATGGATATCCTCGATATCCCTCATTTGGAGATGCTTCATCCCATCCTTCAAGCAGACATCCTTCCGTGGGAAGTGCTCGCCTGCCTTCAGTAGGTGAAGAATCTACACATCCTTTGCTTGTGGCTGAGGAACAAGTAAGCATGTGCTACTGTATTAACAGCAATAATGATTGTGTGGAGTTAAAATATTACTGTGCTAATACTTTTAACTTTCACTGTTTGTAAATTACTTTTGTTGTGAATAATCAGAGGAAATAGCATGTATTTGCTGGCATGTGCTCAAATATATGCAAGTGTTCAGGGAAACAAAGCATTAGGGAAATTTGTGGGTTCACAGGAGAGGTGCATCTATAGATTAAGAAAGACATAAGGTCTGTTCCCGTATAAGAACTTCCAATGGATTAAGAATTTCTGCTGCTTTTCATATTGGAGTCTTTATAATCTTTGAACTACTTAGTAGTAGGAAGGTAGATTTTGTTGCTGATGTTACGGAGCTATTTAGTGTTCCTGACTATTCTGGTTTTCATTTGTGGAATGAAGTATCTGGTTGAACATTACCTCTGTATTAATTAGTTCTAGTTATCGTTTAAAACCTTGTGTTATTTACCATTAAGAGGTTTTTAGTGGTGTTTTTTTTTTTTTTTTTTGAGGACATGTTTGACATTTTATTTACATTTTAACACTATCTTTAATCTCAAAATTACATATCCATGTACCTATTTCCTTTTTGTTGACTTCACTTTAACATTAAATGCATGGTTTGTTCAGCAAAGACTGTAAATAAATATTTACCATGTCTGTTATATGCAACACACAGGAATAGCTTTTAACAGAAACTCATCAACCCCCCCCAACATTTTTTTTATTATAAATACAGGTATCAAAACAATCTTGAACATATTTTTGATACTACTAGTAGTCAGCACCCACACCACTTCAAAAATTAACACAATTTATGACAATATTCATTGCACCTACTATTTTAAACAATTTCAATTGCAGCTCTTTCACCAAGCAAGATGGATAAAGCATGCCATTTCTGTTTTTCCTTCTTGAGATTTTTTACTTTTCAGAAAAAGACATGCTTCCACTGCCATCTGACACCTCTCTTCATGCTTTCATCTTGTAAACCTGAATTCTATCTCAAATGTTCCAGGTTTATGTTTAAATGACAGTGCCTTAACAAGAGAAAAAAATTGTGCTGCGTTTTTCCTTCTGTTTCCTGAAAGCATAACAGTGTACATATATTAAATATATTCTTATTTAATGGGTATTACAAATGTCCAGGTCATGTTTACCAGGTGGAATTCTTTTACTTAATGTGTGGGTATTTTGCATTGTGATATTTAATCAAGATGTTAAAATGAATAGAAGGTTGTTGATTTAAGATAAGTTTGAGATCCACTAAAATTAGTTGTATATTTGTCCTTCTGGTGGCTGTGGAAGCTTTGTATTTTCTTTGGACATCATTAGATTTCTTAGCTCTTGAAATACAACTTTAATGCTATGTGAATTTTGCCATTTTGCTAACACTGGCGTGTTCCGTGCATCCACCATCCCACTGGAATTACTTATTCCATTCATATTAATTTTTGTTACGAATCTAACTGATGGAGGAGCTTCTGGGTATTTAGGTCCAGATTCTACTTTTAAGCTGTATATTTTGTTGTCATAATTTGCTTTTGGTGGCCTAATAATCATGCCTATCCACCTTGTAAGTGTCATATCTTCATCATCTTCAGGGCCCCAGCTAACCATACCATTGCCTACTCCTTTTTGTCCTTCTTCAAGTTCTTCCAAAAAGCAAAAATTATGAGGGACTTTAACTCATGTGGAGACTGCCATCTTCTCCTGTGGCCCAATGCATCTGCCTGCACGCATGGGACGTTTCATGTCCACTTTTTAGTGTTTTTAAAATAAATTTCTTTGTGTTTTTTACATAGCGAGTTCTTATATTACTTACTGTAATTACATTTTTTCCCAATTTTGCATTTCACTTTTGAATCTTTAAAATTTTATATATACACTTGCAAACATTTTTATATCATCTCCCCAAAATGCCATTGAGCTTTTCTAAATAGTGATAATTTCTTACTTGGTGGTATCTGTTTTATATCTATGCATTTTATAGAACTCTTATTAAATCTAGTAGGGTTTATCTCTTTATACAGTCAGATCATCAGTAAATAATGATAAATTTATCTCTTCTTTTTCAATACTTGTTATTTCTTATTTCTGAATCATGTTTTAATGCATTGACAAGAACTTCTAGAACAGCATCAAAATGATAATCCCTGTTCTTGATTTTTTTTTCTAAACAACACTTGTGCTTGTCTTTCACCATCAAATATAATGCGTGTTATTTTAAAGTAGTTATTCTTTTGTCAAATTAGGAAGATATTTCTGCATTCCTCCTTTTCTCCCATCTTTTTATGAATAAAAAATAGGTGCAAAAGTTTTTATTTAAGAGTACATTTAGAGAGAGAAATTTAATAAAATTAACTGATATGGTCAGGCTTTTTTTGTTTTGCTCTCTAAGTAAATTACTTATTCACTTTCTGTTTCATTTTAGGTACATACCTATGTCAACACTACAGGTGTGCAAGAAGAACGGAAAAACCGCACAAGTGTGCATGTCCCATTGGAGGCAAGGGTTTCTAATGCTGAAAGCAACACACCAAAAGAAGAAGCAAGTAGCATTGAGGACAGGGACCCTCAGATTCTTCTTGAACCTGAAGGTGTCAAGTTTGTTTTAGGACCAACCCCTGTTCAAAAGCAATTAATGGAAAAAGAGAAACTGGAGCAACTTGGAAAAGATCAAGTTAGTGGAAGTGGTGCAAATAACACAGAATGGGACACTGGCTATGACAGTGATGAACGAAGAGATGCACCTTCTGTTAACAAACTGGTGTATGAAAATATAAATGGGCTATCTATCCCTAGTGCCTCAGGGGTCAGGAGAGGTCGTCTGACATCCACCAGTACCTCAGATACCCAGAATATCAACAACTCCGCTCAGAGAAGAACTGCATTATTAAACTATGAAAATTTACCATCTCTGCCTCCTGTTTGGGAAGCCCGCAAGCTAAGTAGGGACGAAGACGACAATTTAGGACCAAAGACCCCATCTCTAAATGGCTACCATAATAATCTAGATCCAATGCATAACTATGTAAATACAGAGAATGTAACAGTGCCGGCAAGTGCTCACAAGATAGAATACTCAAGGCGTCGGGACTGTACACCGACAGTCTTTAACTTTGATATCAGACGCCCAAGTTTAGAACACAGGCAGCTCAATTACATACAGGTTGACTTGGAAGGTGGCAGTGACTCTGACAACCCTCAAACTCCAAAAACACCTACCACTCCCCTTCCACAAACCCCTACCAGGCGCACAGAGCTGTATGCTGTGATAGACATCGAGAGAACTGCTGCTATGTCGAATTTGCAGAAAGCACTGCCACGAGACGATGGTACATCTAGGAAAACTAGACATAATAGTACTGATCTGCCCATGTGAGCCTGGAAAGCATTATGTTTGCACCTTTGTGAAGTTTTTAAAAATGAAGATGCAAGTGCTTCATTTTCATTTCTAAACACTAACTCCTTTTATAGACTGATAAAATTTTTTTCTGAATATTTCATGTGCATCTTTAACTAAAGGGAATTAATGTAGAGCAGGTACTCCTTAAAGAACACTAATTTCATTATATACTACTCATTGTACAGCAGCATTCCCATTTTCACAGTGCCTATTTAAAATGAGAGTTGAAGTGAATAACATGCTGGTTGATTTTTATCAATATTCTGGACTTACGCATATCTTTCATGTCTGAGTCATGGTTGGCATTTAAAACTTTTTATAAAGCCTCTTGGCAATGTACATTGCTAACAGATAACTCTAGGCTTTGAAAGTAATATTTGTAGATTCACTGTTCACAGTATGTGGCCTCCAGCATGTAACATGAGGAATCCTTTATTTTATTAATTAAAGGCTTTTTGACTTGAGCCAAAACATATGTAAAGGAATACAGAAGTACCATACCTCCTTTTATACCAGTCAGCTCCTTTGCCTTCAATGTCACTAGAAAGAGTCCTACCGTCCATGAATATGGTTCGCTGTTGGTACATTGAAAGGCAGGAGGGAGATAAGATTTTCTGTTTACTCATCTCATGATGTCATTTGAAGGGCATGTCCAGATATCTTACTCAGAATGACAATAGGCTCAAGAATCAGTCTCAGGTCACTTTACCCAAAAACATTTGAAAATCTGAATCATAATCTCTTGAAAGATTCTCTCCTATAGACTATTGACAACACATTGTTTTCTGGAGGCATTGTGCCATTAGGTTTCCATTTATCTTCAGTTTTTTTCTTTGGTTTTTGGGATGTCTTATTTTGTTGCTTAATGTCTTTTTCAATTTAAAATGTTCGAGTTTGTATATAGTTTTGAAATTGGATTATGTGTTCGTTGTTTTTTAGTTTGCATTTTTGTCAAATTATGGTTTTGAAGGTTCATTTGGAACTTACTGTTATAGTATAACAGGGTTGCCCTTGTCCAGTATTTATTTATATACTGTTTACTTTTCAAGGTGATAAAAACATTATCTCAATTTTAAATTTTACTTGTGTCCATAGGTGATCTCTTTAGCAGCTGAGAAAAAAAGGAAGATACTTTTAACATGCAAAGTTTCCTAAAGGTACTGTGTTTTCTCTGTGGGCACCACCCCCCAGCACTTTAGCAGTGATTCCCTCAGCTATACGGCTGCAGTTGTACTCTGCCCACTCTAGTGTTCCAGCTCTGCTGTCCTTTCACTTGTAGCTGGATCTTTGATTATCCTTTGATTCCAATCAAATGTTAATACTGTTGCCAGCATAGCATGTGCATTGGAAGCCTTGTAGCAGTGAGATTGTGTCATAATTTTTAGGATTCAAAATGAACTGAAGTGAGTCCACATGTCAAACTCTTGGAAAATAAAGGATGTTCCATTTCCCAAACACTAGAGAATACAAGAGAAGATAGAGTGGAAAGAAAATCAGGTAACCTTGCAAAATATTTTACTGTTTTCTCTAAATATGAGGAAGTTTGAGATTTCGATCTGGATCTACCAGATGTAACTAAGGTTCATTTAGCATGAAAAAGTTTTAGCCATATAGCATCCAATCTATTCAATAAATAACCTATCATAGAACAATGAACGCATTAGCAGAATGATAGAGCGGGGCCATTATAAAAAAATAAATTATTAAATGTGTCTTTATTTTCAGTGCCATTTTCAGTGTCTTTATCATAAATCAGTATCAATGTCTTTTATCATTTTGTGTGCATAGCAGAATTTTCTTTTTTTCCTCTTTTTTTCTCCCCTGTGAACTTGGTGCTTACTTAAGTGTTCACTGTTCTCTTAAAAAGAGCAGTGGTATAGGTGTGCAGTTTCCATTTTTAATATATTTTCCCATTTATCCTTTCTTCTGAGTAAATTGCTAATTGTGCCAAATTTATATAATGGCTTTTGTAACATGGAGTAAGAATTATGATGGAACCAATGCGCATGGTTTTCTCTGAAATAAGCAGTCAAGGCAGAACATTAATCTCCAAATGAAAGGGCTCATCTATTTATTCACTTTGGAGGTTGGATACTTTATTCTTTGTTTCCCTTCATCTTTTTCATTTTTTCCTCCAGATTCTAATCAGTTTTTTTATTTTTTAGATAACGCCAATATAATCATTACAGTATATGCTTTAAATACTATGTGCTTTAAAAATGAAAATGGGACCAATTTGTCTGCTAAGAATTTGATTTTAGGTACTATAAGAGTATTAGGAAGATATATACAACTGGTGTTAATTTCCACATGTCTTCTGGAAATCACCTGTGTTCCTATTTAATAAAAAGTAATTTAGAATACTCCTTGTCTTTTGCAGTAGTCTAGTCATGGACAGTAAGCTCTGTCCTGGAAGAATGTACCTATTACCAGGTGCATTTTAGAATGAGATATTTTATTGGCATATAATTGTGGCCATATGTCTTAGATTTTTTGAGACAGACCTAATTTTAGATTTTCTGTTGATAGACTATGTGATTCTACTTTTTGGTTTTGGAAATATAATCATTGTTCATATGTTTTTCTCCAAATGGAAATCCTCTTTTAACCATATAGATTGTAACAGCATTTATCCCAGACCAGAGTTGGAAACTTATATTGGTATTACCTGTGTTTTTTCTTAGTCTGTTTTGTTTCCCAGTTTCATCTTCCTCTAAAAATGAAAATATGGTGCCTTCCCTCCCTCCAGGAAGATTGGCAAATAGTTCCTTTTATTTACTGCTGCTGTGGAGTGATGAGACATGCACTTTACTCTTGAAGACTCAGCAAAAAGCTTTTTACTTCCAGTATATCCAGAATAGATCACATTTGGGACTTAGGAAAATTTGCCAAGTAATCTTTGTTTTTATAGATATTAATGTTGACCCCCAGTTCAATGTTATAAGAATAAATCAAGCTTGTGTTTATCTCCCCACCCCACCACAAATCTGTGGCACAGCGTATAAAAATGTACCTCAATGATGTTCTATTAAAAATGGGACAGGGGCCTTATGTTTTCATAATTTCCCAACAATGTGCCACCATATTTTTGCCTCAAATAAGGGTTTTAACAAGCTAAAAAGTACTTTCCCATTCCCCCTGTGCTGTACTTAACCCATGATTCCCAAGTATTTTGTGCAATGTGTAGTGTGTGTGTATAAATATATATTCTTGAAGTAGACATACCATCAGAGACATCATTCAGAAGTAAGCGATGTATTGGCATCTCATTCATATTTCTGATATGTGAGGTATATGGTACTAATTACCTTTTCCTTGATGTTTGCCAAATTTGAATAAAGGCATTGGTACGAAATTATAGAATGTAAAGAAAATGTTTTTGGCTTGAAAAATTAACAAATATTTTATGACATACCACAATATACTCTGCCCAAACCAGCACCCTATCTATCTTTCCTGTTCTTTACATCCCTACTCCGCATCCCTACTTCCTCATTATTTGGGGGTATAACAGTTCTTTTGTAGCATCATTATAATTGCAGTTCTGACAATTGGACAATTATAGCATGGAAACAGACTGGTATTAATAGTACAGTAGTCACCAGTGTGCCACATTTGCATTAGTAAATGCAAAATATACATTTTATAAAGGACAAACTTTGTGTTATGTTTTTATTTTCATTACATTGTATAATATTGTAAGATTATTGTATGTCCTAATTTGCATTATAAATGTTTTTTTCCTACGTAAAGGCATAAATATAGCAACTTTGTATAAAGGTAGCTTATTAGATTTTTAATTTTTTCTTTTATAAAAGATTGTCTAACAGTGGGACTACCATTGCCAAATTGTATATGAAATATGAATTTTACCCCCATAGTTGATTTCTTTTATAAACATTCCATATTTCTCTAATAAAAGACATAAGTGATACTGTACTATGCATAAATTGTATTTTAATGCTGTTTCATATCAGCATTTTAAAATTTTGGTTTGCATTTTTAATATTGGCAAAACTTAACCACTGTTAATGAAAATAAAACCTTGTTGTATATGTAACAACATCATTTGCCCTCTATCCCTTCCCTCCCTTTGTTCTCTATTTCTCCCTATCAGTGCCAACTTCATACATTTTGTAGCATGGCAATAAAATATAACTTTTACACTGAGGCCTAGTGTGGCTTTTTGCAGGAAGTGAGGATGGAAGAATTGTCCTCTAGTTGTCTTTTGCATATGACTTTTTATTATATAAGCCATGTCATCAAGCATGAGTTGTTCTCTCATACGTGTTGTAAACATGCTTTTAAGGACAAGTGTGAATGTGCTTTTAAGGTTAATTTTTACCATGACAAATAAGAACTAATTTTGTATCTTTGGAAAAGTCAGAGTTCTTGAAGTACAATCAAACCTTTATTAACTGGAGTACTTAAAGAATAAACTAATAATTGAATTAAGTTCAACAAGGGCTAAGCAACACATTTTTAAAAAATCTTTATTGTAGAGTATTGGTATACTGTACTGTCCTAAAAATTATAATATGTAAAATATGATTTAATCATAGATGATTTAGCATCTTGTGACGCCTTACTCTTGTCATTCTGGCATAAATATTCATGATGAGGTACTCAAGTTGATAACAGAAGCTGAGCTGACTATACACTGACCTTAAGCATTCATGAAAAACCGCTTGGTTGGGTAAAGTCTGACCAGAGTTCTTATGGTTGCTTTCCCCTTATTGCTGAAAGTAGATTGCAATAAAACCCCAATAAAACTTTGGTTGAATACCCATTTAAAGTTTTACTGTATTTATATTTCACACATTACTTGAAACTTTGTGATAGAGGTTTTATTTCTTAGTCTCCTATCATTGCCTCCATTTTCAAAATGAATATATAGTAAGTTAAAGATTGTGTGTTTGATCAAAATGAAATTGTATGTAATTGACAAACTCTCACAGTTTTATCTGTGTGGTCAAACTAGTATTAATAGTTCTCAGCTCTGGGACTCCAAACCTATTTTTAGCCACTGAGTGACACTGTAAAGCCTGGTTCAAGATGGACATCATTTAAACAATGAAGGAGATAGACAAGTCCACAAATGATTGGATGCTTACTATGTGCCAGACCCTGGAGAATACAAAAATTGGTTAAGATGTGGTGGCAGAGACTGCATCTTGGAAAACCTGGGCATTTATTCTCAGAAATTAAAAACTTCTTTGGATTATTTCTGTAATTTTTCTTCGAAGCTCTTTTAAGGATGGTAGCTAGTCACATGTTCTTTTTATTTAACAAATGACCATGAACTAGGCCCTGTGTATGTCCTTGTCTTCAAAAGAATTTACAGTTTGGAACAGCCCTTCTCATGGGAGCAATGCCATTCCTCCCCCCAGAGAATTAAGCACTGAGACATATAATGTATATAATGAATTAACTGCTCTCTGATACCTCTAGAATGGTACTAGCTGTATACAACAATTGAGAAAATTGTCACTCTGATTCTTAATATAACTGGTGTGATAAAAGGCACACACAAAGGGTATCTAACTCAGCCAAGGGGTGGAGGTTTTCAAACAAAGCTGCTTGTAGGGGATAATCCCCTAGGTGTTTTGATGAAAGCCTTTGTAGGTTAGAGGAGGCGAGGATGTCTTAGGGAGAAGAGATAGCCCGTGCAAAGGCACAGAGGTATAGAAAGATCATGATGTTCAATGAAGCCAGAGTTTCCATACGACTGGAGCATAGACTGCAAAGGGTGACACAGAAGAAGCGATCAATGAGAGACAGATCATACAGAATGCTAAGGAGTTTTTGTTTAAATAAGGTGAGAGAACTTGAAGGATTTTAAGCATTGGAGAAATGATAGTTTAGGAAGATTACTCTGACAACATGGAGGATACAATGAAGGGCATGACATTTTAATAAAACTGGGAGACTGGATAGCAGCATTTTTCAGAGGCAAGATCCGATAAATGCCTGTGGGTATCATTAAAGGACTGTTTGGATTATTTATTGCCATGCCGCAAACCACGTTAAAACTTAGTGGCTTAAAGCAGCAATCATTTTCTTCTTTCTCAAGTTGCTGTAGATCAGGATGGGCAGGGCATAGCAGAGATGGTTCATTGTGTCTACTCCATGTGCTATCTGGAAGACTGGCTTCTTCTCTCACATATCTTGTGCCTCAGCTAGTGTGGTTCAGACAGCTGGGGACTGGCTGGAGCAGCTCAACTGGGTAATATCTGGAACGTCGGTTCTTGCTGTCTCCTGGGTTCCTTAGTTTTCTTCCATGTAGTCTTTTGTCTTTCTTCAGTGGTCTTTTTACGTGGCAATTTAGCGATCCCAGGAGCTAAGCTTTCTTGAGGCCTAAGTCCAGAACTGACACAATGTCATTTCTGCCGCATTCTGTTAAATTATGGACCCATCCCAGATTCAAGGGCAGTGGATCATGCAGAGGCATGAACATCAAAGGTGTAGTTTATTCAGGGCCACCAATATAACAGAGTGCCTCAAGGAGGAATAATCAACACCTCTGATTAATAAGGGGAATGACAGATCAAGGGATCAAGGATGACCCCCAGTTTTCTGGCTTAAGTGCCTAGATAGTTGATGGTGCCAGTTCACTGAGATTAAAAATATGTCTGAGGGTTATAGGTATAGAGAGAAACATGGTGAGTTCCACTGGGGACTTAGTTCATGGTCTGTGGGCCATCCACAGACCAGGAGATGTCCAGTACATTGTTAAATGGCTAGATGGTTTCTGTCAACAGCAATTTCCTCAGTAACAAAGCTGAGCGATATTTTTAAAGACATTATAAATGGCAGCGTTTCAGAATACCCTTTTTTAGATATTTCTCACAACTGTACAAAACAAAGTTCCAAGCAAACTACCCAGGCCCAAAGCACAGAAATAGAAAACTAGGTATTTCTACCTTACCTCCTCATCTCCCATGCTGACATTCATCCCTTCCTGTGTACAAAATAGTGCTTATTATGTGCTAAGCACTGTTCATATATTAATGCTTTGCAACTTTAGGATAATCATAGGAGATAGTTTCTATTAATTCCCATTTTACAGAAAAATAAAACACAGAATGGTTAAGTAACTTGTTCCAGGTCCCACCCTATAATTTAGAGCCAGAATTCTGAACCCTAGGTGCTTTGGCTGCAGAGGTGATGTTCTTAAACACAGTTTTTCTCATTCTACACACCTGACCTAAGTACCAAGAAGTCTTCTTTATCTCTTTGCTTTCATCTTGGGTGATTCTCTTGCAGGATGTAATTATGATCTTGTCCTATTTTCATTCCTGAGATGACTTCCCAGTCAATACCAGAAACCCTTTTTGCCTATTTCCTGATTCAGAAAAATTGGTGATGTGCCTTAGTGGCCTAAAGGACTGCTACTATAAGTGTGGTCCATAGACTGGTGGCTTCTACCTGCAAACTGTTTGCCACCAATCTGCAATGAGATAAATACAAAATTGAGATGTTTAAGAATGTATAGCAATTGTGGCAACATTCAAGCCCATGATTTTATATTTTCTAAAAGTATTGGTCTGAGACATTGGAATTTTTAAAAAGCCCTTCACCACAGATATCTGAATATCACTTAACCTTAGGAGGTTTAGGGCCTGCATGATATCTAAGTCTGGAGCTGAGGAGCCACCTGGACAGTATCTACAAGTTTGTATAACAGAATGCATAGTATCCCAAGGACGGAGTCAGGAAATACCTGTGATCAAAGAGCTTGGAGAACACCCACCAAAGGACTGTGCACACAGTAAATACCTGATAAATGGTTGTTGCTATAACTCTTGGAGAAAAATGCATATTGTAAATTTTTTACTGTTTCCTTCCCCCAAATTGGGCATTTAAGTATAACCCCAATGCTTCTTAGCCTTCTCACAACCAACACATCCTTTGTATAAAAAATACTTTATAAACTACCATTAGAAGTGAAAGCCATTGATGATACAACCTACCCACATATGTAAATTTTTAAAAATAATATAACACCTAATATAAAGGAAAGATAAATGGAAAATAATTTGTAATAAAAGCATAAGTAGTTGTGCTCAAGGATTTACTTAAAGAACATTAGAAGACAATGAATTGATTGAATGTCTGCATTTCCATGTGGAATCAGTATGAATGCAACAGAGATGCAGACTTCAGAAGCATATCATATTGGTGACTCCAATACTGAAAACAGTCTTACCTTCAATAATGTGATTTTTCCCAAAATGGTTGAATAATTCTTAGTAAACTCCTTTCAACAATAAAATACAATCTGTCCTCAATCTACATATGCCTTATTGGCATGCCTAGAAATTTTATATGTATATTAAAACTTTTTTTTGAAAATGCCTGCATATATGGAAAACAGATTTAGGTTCTGTGCTCATTACAGTTATAACAGGTTATTCACCTATGTGACTAAAACTTGTGTGGAACCTCTGACAGTCACATACAATGTGGAAAAAATTTTTATGAAGGACACTCCATGCACTGCCAAATATCTAGGACCCATGGTTCCACCTTCCCATACTGTAACAAATTATAGTAGTAGTTCACAACCATTTTTGTAACGTTAAAGGGCTCCACATACCCTCCCCATTGTGAACCACTGGATCTAGAAGATATTTATAAATAAACAGAATCAACAAAAGTAACGACATAACCTAAAGCAATGTATTGCTTGGATAATGGCAAATTCTTTTCATAGAAACTTGGAATTTTGAATTGTGTAATGTTTTAACAATTACGAAGTATTTTCATGAACATTTCATTAGCCTTACCTTAAAGATGATCTTAGCCTTAATCTCTGACTAGAATGTCCCTTGATTGGCAAACCACCAAATATCAGAATTGTGTGTGATATCTGGATATTATCAAGTTTTCCAACCTTCTCACTACTACCCAAACAGGAGTCTGGATGGACCCTGATTCTGTGTGGCTGTGGACTCCTGGTCCTTTATTTGGTTTCCCTCCCCAGATATTCTCAGCGTTCCTGAGGAATGTCGACAAGCTCCATAACTGTTCTGGTGGTGGTTTACCACTTCAACTAGTTATTTCACTCCAAATCATGACACCACCCTGGCCCCAAACTACCTCTAATCATCAAATAACGGTATCCTCTGGTGCTTTCCTAGTTCCACATCATGCCAAGCACATCCAACCTCGGCTACAATGCTTAACAAAGCTCATTGGAAGATTGGAGATATAACAATGATAACAATAGCTGAGCTAAACTGAGAGCTTACTGCAGGCCAGGCACTGTTCTAAGCAATTTAGTCTTTGTGACAGTTATGTGAGATAGATATTATTATTATCTCCCATTTTGCACACCAGGAAATGGAGGCACACAGAGGTGATGTAACTAGAAGCTGGCCAATTAACAAAAAGCCAACTACTGAAAGCCAGTTCATACCAATGGGAAGAGAGGGGAGCACAGAAAGGAGAGGGTCACAAATTCTGTGAGGTTTAGGTAAGAGAAGCCAAGACCAAGGTGGGGAGAGGAAATGAACAAGGAGAAAGTCAAACTATCACAGACAAATGGATTCCCAAGGTTTCACTACCTCTAGACCCTGTAACCTATCTAATACAAATTGTTATAAAATTTATAAATAGCTAAAAAGACATGTTTTTCATAAGCCAGCAAGTTTATCACTCTCTGAAATGGCCTTCTATGAATTGATTTGAAAAGTCTATGGAAACCACCCAAGATTACAAAACTAGTATATATTATAAAAGAGTTGAAATTCAAGCTTGTGCAGCCTGGGTCTAGAAGCTGAGTGTTTAACCTCTGGAGTGTAGGAGAGACATCAAAGGCGGGGAAGGTGGAAAAGGAGGAAGGGTCAAGAGATGCAATGTAGAGGGGACAAATTTCTAGGGTCCCATCATACAGGGCTGGCTGCCTCTAGCCTCAGCTCCACAAGGTGGTAGGGCCTGCCTCCCTGTCCCCATCCAAATGCCCCTGTCTGTGTTCACCCTACTTGTGCAAAGCCTGGCAGGGAAGGGGCATTGGTTTCCTTATCGCCTACAGTCTCAAGTTTGCCTGCCGGAAGACATAATAAATATCTCCAGGTCTGTAATTTTGCCCCCAAGCAAAACAGCCTTTTTTCAATATTACGCAGGAATTTTAGTTTTTCATTATGACTTTTCTTATTCCCAAATGTGATTTGGGATCTGCCTATTAAAGTACATTTTCTGAAAGAAGAGCAAGTTTTTCCACAAAGAACAGAAAACTCCTGGTAGTTTTAAAATAACAATTTTTCCAGCCTGAACACCCCTTTTCATGTTGGACCTTAGGAATAGTGTCAACCAGGGCCAGCAAACTTTTTCTGTAAAGGATCAGATAATAAATATTTTAGGCTTTGTGGGCCCATCCTGTCTCTGTCATAAGGACTCAACTCTACCGTTGTAAAACTCTGCTACTGTATTGTGATGGAGTAAAAATGAAGGGGTATGCCTGTGCTCCAACAAAGCTTTATGGACACAAAAATATGAATCTCACAGAATTTTGATGTGTCATGAAATGTTCTTTTTATTTTTTTCAACTACTTCAAAATGTAGAAACCATTCTTAGCTCTGGGACCATACAAAACAGTTGGCAGGCTGGGTTTGACTCTTCCTAGCTTGCCAATCCCAGGTGTATATCAACCCACTTAGAGTATATCTGAAGGATAGAAACAATTAAAAATTGAAAATACCTGTCAATGTTAGCAACTGTCAAAAACTCAGGAGATCTAAGCTACTAGGGAGGCTGAGTGTTAGATCCGGTTCCCCTCGGCCCCAGGAACAGAGAGGATGCAAATGGCAAAGGAGTTTATTGGCTAGCTCGAGCTAGGGTCCAAGTTCCAGAGCACCACTGCAGTGGCCTCCCTATGAACCAGGACCCCGCCCTGGGGTAAAAGTGAAGCTTTTATACTTTCTTTTGCACACGACACACCGGTGGCACACGACACACGCAGGTTCCACACCACATGCTGGGCACACCATTCCCCCTCCCCCCTTAGTCCATTGGTTCCTTTAAAAGTGGCGGATTGTTTTTGTTCCTGATTGGTTGGCTCCAAGCCTCGGGATTTTCAATTTTTGCGCCGGCGCCAGTTTTGGTCCGCGTTTTGGTTTCGGGGCAAACTGAAACTTAGGCCTATTTCAGGAAATTCAGCTTGTCATGGAGTCACTCCTGCTCTTACTCCTATATTTAACAAACAACTAAAAGCAAGCATGGTTACAGAAGCAAATGGCATTAGTTACAATCAAAGAGAACACATTTTT
>CAUYSK010035495.1:0-36800 GCA_963575035.1 Avahi laniger
GTTAACTTTGTTTCATTTTATGATTTTTTTTAGTTTTTAGAGGTAACAATTTTATCATTCTTCATAATTTAATTTTTCTTTAATTATGTAAAATACTTACAAAATTAGAAAATTGAAACTACATGAAAATGCACATTCATACTATTTTCATTCCTATCTCCTTTTTTAATCCTTCTTTACTCATACAGTAAACATTCCTTTTAGTTTTGGATTTAAGTATGTGCATACATGTTTATATTCTTTCACCTTTAAATCAAAATACAATAGCATAGCATAAATACTCTTCCGGATAAAAGTATTTTTTTCTTTTTACTTAACTATATGTGGGGGTCACTCATGATTTTTACATGGAAATAAAACTTTTGTTTCTTATCATAACCCTATATCATTGTGTTATGTGTACTATGCACTATAACATCTTAAGCAACTACTCTATTTATGAATATTTGGGTTGAAATAGTCTTTAATATCACAAATAATATTGCAGTGAATAGCTTTACGTGTTTCATTTCTGCCTTTTCTTCCTCCTTCCCTCCCTGGTCTTCTTTCTTTTCTCCTCTCTCTCTCTTTCCTTTCTTTTATTTTTTCTGATAGCCTTGGTAATATCAAAAACTATAAGTTATTTCAAATTTTAGGTTATTTCTTAATAATCCAAAACAATGTTAGCCTTCTAAAGGTGTCTACTTTAAGGTACCCAATTTTGGTCTTGAGTTTTGATAAATCATTAAGGTTAATTAATTATTTTAACTAAAAAGTCATATTCAGTAATAGCAACAGGCAGCCTGTGAATGGATGATTACTAGGGGACAAGAGAGAGAATGAATTGCTAGGATATGAAAAGTGAAAAGATGGAATTAAAAGAAAGAGCTGTGAGCAAGTGAGAAGTTATATAATGAAAGATATTTGGAAAGAAAGAGAAGCACAGGATAAAGGTTCTAATTATTTAACTAGTAATGTGCAAAATAGTCTGGCCAGATTATTCAGTAGACTGAATAATCAAAAGACCCAGCTACCTCATTCTCAATTTCTTTTTCATTTTGTGATGTCTAGAAAAATTGTGTTTCTACTTTCATGGTTTAATTTACACTGGGCCGGATACCCCACCCCTCTAGGCCACCCAAATTTTCCATTTGAGATTTCGGAGATTCTCTGTAATGTTCATAACATGAGGCAGCTAGGTTATGAGAAACATAACATTTGATTCTTGCTTTAAAATTTTGAATGAGATATTTTAAACAATATGACTGATTACCAGCATCAATTTAAATGAGAGAGGTTACCCAAGAGATCATCTGGGATCACTGGACTGGCCTTTTCCTTCACAGTTTATTTATTTTATTTTGTTCACAACTAATGGCTCTTACTATGTGGAGGGATTTTCTAGTTTTTGTTTTTGTTTTTTTTAAGTTTTCTGTTTACGCTAATACTGCTTGTTTGTGTCCTTGTAATTTCCTAGCTACACTTTGCCCTCATTTTCTTTACAGAACTTTTTTTTTTTAAAATTTCATATTGAAATGACTTAGTAACACATAGGTAGAATATTTAGCTTGAGTGGGTGTTACTGGGTGCTGATTTTCATCACTGGGTGTATCAATTCTGTGGAATATTCCCAAAGATGCATCATGGTTTTCTTCAACACATTTCTCTGCTTGTTACCTTTTTCAAAGCCTCATCCGTGCTATGTGACTGGGTAAACATATGGGCTTCGATGCTCTTTTCTTATACCAAATACAGTCAAAAATGACTGAAAAATTATTCTGAACAGACAAACACACAATGTGCTGGATTAAATGAGTTTAGTGACTTTTAATGCCATTTCTATTATGTTGAAATACACTTGGCATGGGAGACATTCTTTGCTTAGAAAAGACGGAGAGAATGGGGATTTCTGTGAATTTTTTTTTTTTTTAATCTGAGCAGAGGGATTCCACTGAATGCAAAGCAGAGTTAGAGAGAACTGTTAACTGGAGATTAAGCTCTGACAATCAAGCTGCTTGCCAATAAATTTCAAAGCCATCTATGCAAGTCATTCAATAACATCAGACTTGCAAAGCAACTAAAGTCAGCCCTTCCTGTTTAATTTCTGCAGGATGGAGTTGGACTGCCTGAATTTTCATTTGCTGTGCGGTGGTAAGCGAAATGAGCCAGGGACATACTGAAGTCCGGGTGAACACCTGTGCCTCCTCACTGATTCTTTGGACAAACCTCACCAGTAAAAAAATTAAAACAGGAAAACCTTCCTTAAGCATAATCACTGTTTTAAACCAAATCAATTATGTGTTTTACCATCTACAGCCACTTTCTTTTGAGGAATATTTTTTTTAGTGATTCCAAAACAATGTTACAGACATATATTAATATGTAAAAGAGTTTGAATAAATCATTTTGTCAGACATAATCTAAATTCACCTACGTAATACTTTGCCCTCCCCTCTCTTCACTCCAATGTTTCCATGGCCATATCTAGTACTTCTTGCCATTATTAATTACCTAGAGTAATTGAGATTGAAGTGGGTATGGAATAAGGTAAATTGTTTTAAGGCTCTAATTCTGGATCTTGTTGTATAATGATCATTTAGTGGGTGAATGTTATTACACAAATAAACATTTTGCTTTATATTCTCTGAGGTTTACATTTTTATTATTTCTATGCTTGTGTACTTGTAGCCAGGTTGTTAAAAGCGTGAACTATTTTATTAAATCTACTTTAGTTTCAGTACTAGTTCTGCCACTAACTGGGTGATCTTGTGAATTTGTGCACAAAACTTAGTCTTTGAGTGTCATTGTATTGAGCTTCAAATTGGTGAAAACATTAATACCATAAATAAATGAGATAATGCTTATAAAGCATTCAGTATCTGTTGTAGAGTTAGTCCTAAATGTGTATTATTCATGTTTAATTTCTGCGTACATACACCTATATTTTACAAAAACAGTCATACTATACGTACTGTTTTTATTTAATAATACATTGCAAATCTTTTTGAATAATCAGAAAAGTCAATGCATAACAGTAAATTTTATTTTTTTATCACAACTTTAACCACTCAGTATTTCAATGTAAGGGTGCCTCCTGAATTATTTTACCATCCTATTGAGATGGCTGCCTTTGATATTTCCATTTCTCACTATAATAATAATACTTCAATGAATTAATTTTAATCTAAATCTTTGTACATTTGTTCTTTAATTTACATGTGTACAATGAGAAAATAATGTCAAACAACCATGGTCATATGGCCTATAAACAGATAGGCTTTCTATTAATATGGAAAATGTGAGGAACAGATATGATTATACAGCATTTTTCTAGAATTTCACCCTTTGGCTACTCAGACAGTGATGTGCACTATTCTCTGAAGACATAGAATATGCTTAGTAATTTAAGAAACAAGAAACACCAAAAGAGTTTCATCAAATTTCTGTCTTTTACTCAAAGTTCAGACATCTCTCTCCATTAGGTGTGAATGTGGTTCCTCGTGGACCTCGAAGCTAAAGGACAAGAAATCTGTCTTCTGTAGCACTCATCTTACTCAGTATGGGATGGTAAAGTGGGCTAGAACAAGACAACTGCAATAAAAACTTCCACCTGGAAGAAACAATCAACACCTGGCATTCATATTATCACATCTTGTTGGGCAGAAATCGAAGTATTTATTTTGGTAGTAGTACAATTTATTTTGTTAGTGCATCCTGAAGCTTCTGGTCCTACTCTGCGGGGAAAACAATCTTGTCCATTGTCTGCCATAGTTCCTGGCTCTATTTGTTTTTTGGGGGGCAGGGGTGGCATTCTTCCATATATTTTATCTTTCATAGCTAAAACAGAAGTTATCTTCAAAGAGTATTCATCTCTGAAATCTTAACAGGTTCCACAATGTCCTTTCCATGAGCCAAATTTTAGACTCCAGAGATGCATTAGAGCTTTAAATGCAGCTTTCTTTGAGACCTGCAAGTAACCTAATGAAAAATCTTGCATAGACCGTGTTTTAAGCTTCACATCTCTTTTCTTTTTTTTCCCTTCCCCTTTCTTTTTCCTTTCCTTTTCTCTTTCCTTTTTTCTTTCCTTTTTCCTTCCCTTCCTTTTCCTTTTTACCTTCTTTTTCCTTTTCTTTCCTTGCTTCAGTGGCAATGTAGTAGCCTTAGCCTGATAGTTACTGCTGGAGTCATCGGCCTTTATTTGACAGAGGGGTCAGTGAAAATTTCTTGAAAATAAAGTGAGAGCAATAGTCTTATCTCCTTCATTGCCATCGTTTTTATGTATGCTTCACTTTGGAATTCAAATGCAATGAGATTTTTCAATCCTCCAGGATTCCAAATTATGTGGACTCTCCGTCAGCTAGATTTCAGGCAGCAGGCAGAAAACTTTCCTGGCAAAGCTATACTCCCTTGCACCTGTGTTTTCAGATGATCTAGTCCTAGCTTGAGTTTTTCTCTCTTTTTAGGACTTTACTAAAAGCTAAACAAAAAATAAATCATCATTTCCAGGTGCTCAATTCTGCATCAGTTAGAATAATATTAAATCCAAGTAAGGAAAAAAAGAGGCTTTAAACAAGATAAAACATATTTTGTCTCTCTTTAATGAAGAGATTTAGAGGTAAATAATTGGAAGAAGATTGAAGACTTCAATCCATGGAGACCTTAAGGATAGAAGCTTCATACAGGAATAACTTAATCCTGGTTCTTACCGTCTATAAGGACACTTTCTCATCACATTCATGATCCAAAGGGCAACATGTAAGAAACAGAGTTAAAAGACAAGCAAGGAGCATGCAGGCAATGTCTCTTAAGTAAATTTCCCCAAAACTGATATTTCATGTTTCTGAGGATATTTCATTGGCTAGAACACAGTCATGTAGCTTCTCCTAAATGGAGTGTAGATTGGTAATTTCGCCTTTATCATCACTGACCACATCCAATCTAAGCCTTCTTATCATTGTGGAAAAAAGAAACAATGAATATTGTGGAAGAAATAGCATTCTCTACTATGTAATACAAATCACTAATGCCACCAATAATCAAGTTTCTTCTTATTGTCAACCATTCCCTTTTTATTTTTAGCCAATATACTCTGAAGTGTAGGTTTAATTATTCAATTAATTTCAAACAAAATTGCACATCATTAGGCATACATAAATAAATAAAAGTGATACACGCATTTCTAAACCAGTAGCATACTCTGATAAATATCACTCTACCCCTTGAAAACAAAACCCATTTTTCTCTCTCAGTGAAATAACATGATTTCTTTATATGGTCTGTATTTGGACAACAAGACAATTGGAAATCAACCTGAGACATTTCATCAACCATATGATTGATCAACTCCCATTTTATACTTTTCCAGACTCTGCCCTTAGACCCTGAAGTATTTCATCATTCTCTACACCATACAGTACTCCTCAGCATCTCACTTTCTGACTGACATTACTCAACAGGATAGATTCCCCGCTGTTATTGTTTTACAGGAACACCTATTACTGTGTTAGAAAGAGCAGAATGAACACATCTTGTTTTCTTCACTTTTCACTTCTGAACAGGTTAGAAAATCTCATTGAACAATCTCTAATACGAAGATCGCTTGACGTTTTGTCAACTTTAAACTGCCCATCATTTGTAATATTTCTATCAGGAATTTAGATCTGTCAAAGACTTTCATGAAGAAGTTTACTAGAAAAAAGTAAAAGTAAGTTAGAGAACTATTGTTTATGCTTTCAAAAAGTCATGCAGTATAATCGTAGACAATCAAGCTAACTGACTTTTCACCACAAAGGTCAAGTAGAAATCACTGACACTAACCATTAACAGAAAAACGGAGGGAGCTGTATTCTAAGTCAGTCCATCAGAGAAACATTCTGAAATCAGAAAAAATTGTTTCCAGACTCACATCAGTGTTTGGGACATATTAATATTTAACCAAGCTTTAATTCAAATAACTGAAATTCATCTTTAGCTCATCTGTTTCTATAACTGTTAGGTATCAAGAGGGCCCATTCTACTAAGTGAAGTATCCCAAGAATGGAAAAATAAGCACCACCTGTACTCACCAGCAAATTGGTTTTAACTGATTAACTCCTAAGTGCACATATAGGAATAACATCGGACATTGAGCAGATGGGAGTGGGGAGAGGGAATGAGCATATACATGAGTATACAATGGGTATGCACGGGCATACAATGAGTGCAATGCGCACCGCCGAGGGATGGACACACTTGAAGTTCTGACTGGGGGGGAGGAGGGCAATATATGTAACCTAAACATCTGTACCCCCATAATATGCTGAAATAAAAAAGAAAAAAAAAAGAAAGACACTACAGTGAAATTTTTGGTTTCACTGCTATCTGTGCCTCCTTCCATTCTCACAAGTTTTATATATTAATACTATTTGCTTTCATATAGAGTAGAAAGAGAACACTAGTAAGACTAATAATTCTTAGAAGAATTTATTTTTCTGCTTCAAAATTATCCTATGTCTTTCCTTATTAAAAAGGAGTCATTTCTTTCTTGGAAAGAGGTTTGTAAAATATGTTTTCCTCAATATTTCTGTGTTATTTCAGACTTTGACTTTTTATAATATTAGTATGTTAAATTACCTTTGAGCACTGTTTTCTTAAGAGATGGATGTAGTCACTTGTGTATAAATAATGAATGCTAATATAAAATATGTATTTAGTATTTTGATCTGTCATTTTCTGTAATAAATGACCTATAGCATTGATATAATTTAAACAACTTTATTATTATGTGTTATCTCCAATATACCCTGTAATGTTATTGTAAACTGAGTATTATCCTATTAATATATTTTCAAAATGCATGTATAATAAAAGTAAATAATCTCATGGACACTGTATTGTCTGGAAACACAGCTCTTTGTAAGTCTTTCTTTATATATTTCTAATTAGAGAATAATAACTATTAAACATAGAATTATATTCAGACAGAAAGATTCTTAAGGCTTTACTTTAAGTGATTTAATAAAGTAGGTTGTGCAGGAATTTCTTCATGGTCATATTGACACCCATGAAATAGGCTGACCAATGAATGGTACAGGAGACCTATTCTGGCAGCGGTTCTATAAGGTGAGGCTTTGAAATTAGTTATTTTGAATAAAAAAAACAGAGGCTCTCTGTATGGGTACTAAAGTACGGAAAAGGTAGTACTACCAATAGCAGTCCTCAGGAATGGTGTTCATATATTTTGTATCTTTAAACTCCTTCTTTAAATCTTAGTTTAGTGCCTGACACTTAGTATTTCCTCAGTAACTGATAACTTAATACAAACAAATGACTGTGTGTTTCTGTGTGTGTGTGAGTATGTGTGTGTGTGTGTGTGTGTGTGTGGTTATGTCAACTAAGGCATGTATGTAAGTCATTATAAGACATGTTGCATGAATGTTATTCTTATTCATCTATTAATCTTACTATTATTGGAATAAATAAATTTCTCTTATCTCGACTAGAGACAAAGCCTCAGCCCTGGTCTTGGTCATATTTCTAACACTTGGATGAAAATAATTTATTTTCAGCCTCATATTCATTCTCACCCAGACAAGTGTCTTTTCTATATTATTATTTCTCCAGGAGAATTTCACAAAAAAGAAATTTTTCAGAAATCTAAATGTTAATATGCAAGGCTGTAACTGTTGTTATTGCTACTCTCATATGTTTGCTGTTATATATTTTTTTCTCTTTATATTCTGCACTTTTGTTTCTGCCAATTCAGAAAATTTATATGCTTTTGTCTTGGACACATTGTACTTGGTACACTCTATTAATCCATATGAGATTAGTTTCTTCAATGTTACAATAAGCAATAAAGCTTTGCTATCATGCACTTTCTTACATTTTCTTTGAAAACATTTTTCAAAGTTCTTTTTTCTGCTTGGCCATGACTATCTAATGACAGCTCTAAAACCATCTGGCTTTTTGATAATTCCTAAGTTTTGCCAAGTGGCCATCAGACCAAAAACCTCGCTGGTGACCTTTTCTTATGATTTTGCTTGCCGTCTTAGCTGTGCTGAGCAACAGTGACATAGATAAGTGACATATGCCTTCAAGACAAACACTAACTTCATTCCACTATCATATCTTTCTACTTCACGTAAGAGCTTGGATCCAAGTTACTCCTTTTGCTTCTCCCTAAACTAGAAGGAAGGTGTTTTTAAACTTGTTTTTTTGGGGAAAGAATATATTCTCAGTAATTACTGTTAGAAAAATTGTCTGTCCTGTTTGGAAACAATAGACAACATTTCAGTCTTTTACTACCTTTAAAATCTTCTTCACCTACCCTGCTAAAGTGGTTAATACAAAAGTTAATGTTCCAGCAGCAAAACCCTTTCCTTTATCTTTGCCAAAAGTTCAGTCAACTCAGTGGTAACTCATAGTCATGTGGGCTAAATGACAGGAAATACTACATATAAAAGACATTTATATAGGTGAGCGTGAAGTCATGTTTCCTAAAATGACAACTATTATTTACAAGTAAATTGCAGGAATCACTAATAAAATACAAATATCTTCAAGCATATGTTCACATAATTTTCTACAAATGCATTTCTGCATATGTTTGATGATTGTGAATAATATGAAGATATTTCATTTAATACAAATATACCTGTACCTTGTATTCAAATAAACCACCCTTCAGTTTAAGGATAGGACATTAATAAGTCATTCATGGTACCTTACAAGAATTTTTACCCATGTCGAGAAGTTAATCCTCACATTTATCAAGACTTCCCCTGAAGTAAAGCTAATTTGTGACCCTGACATTTCCATTTCTCTTTAAATACCTCTGTGACTAGTTAGTCACATACAGAGTTGCAACTGTATCTTTCTCCTAATTTTCTACAGTTTAAATGATTTTACAGTTTGACACTTTTAAATACATGGCAGGAGTACACAAGAAAAATATAAATTACTAATACAGGAATTCTTAAATGTTCTAAGGACACTATTTTCTAATATGGAAGAGGAAACTCTATTTCAACCATAGCACACCTTTCTTCTTTTCTTCCCTTGTTCTGCTAGTCATATGGCTCTGAAGCAAAATGTATAGTTTCATTACTTTTATTACCAATAAAACTTGATTTAACTGTCTAATATTTTAAGTTTGTCCAGGAAGCTCTATGCATTAATGAATCCTGTTTTCCATGAAGATTTTTATTAAGTTGACTTTAGAGTTATTTCAAATATTCCCTTCTATTTATTCCATATATGTTGTTTGTTACCAAGCTCTATTTCTCTTTCCCTTGAAATTCTCTTTGCTGCAAAAGACGTTATTTCATTCCTTTCTATGGCTGAGTAGTACTCCATGGTTTATATATACCACATTTTCTTTACCCACTCATCAATTGATGGGCACTTAGGTTGATCCCACAACTTTGCAATTGTGAATTGTGCTGCGATCAATATTTGAGTGTAGGTATCTTTTTATAAAATGACTTATTTTCCTTCAGGTAGATACTTAGCAGTGGGATTGCTGGATGGAATAGTAGTTCTACATTTATTTCTTTGAATAAGTACAGTCCAACCAACACTGTATAAGTGTTCCTTTCTCTCTGCATCCATGCCAGTCTCTATTGTTTTTTGAATTTTTAATAAAGGAGTAAAGTGGTATTCCATTGTAGTTGTAATTTACATTTCCCTGATGATTAGTTATGTTGAGCATTTTTTCATTTGTTTGTTGTCCATTTGTCTATCTTCTTTTGAAAAATTTCTGTTCATGTCTTTTGCCCAATTTTTGATGGGGTTGTTTGTTTTTTTCTTATTGATTTGTTTGAGTTCTTTGTAGATTCTGGATATTATCCCTTTGTTAAATGTATAGTTTGTGAATACTTTCTCCCATTTTGTAGGTTGTCTATTTACTCTGTTATTTCCTTTGCTGTGAAGAAGCTTTTTAATTTAATTAAGTTCCATTTGTTTATTGTTGTTGTTGCTATATTTGCCTTTGGGGCTTTAGTCATAAATTCTTTGCCTAGGCCAATATCTAGAAGAGTTTTTATTTCTATGTTCTTTTATAAAATTTTTATGGTTTTATGCTTTATATTTAAGTTTTTTTATCTATCTTGAATTAATTTTTATATATGGTGATGATAGAGGTCCTGTTTCATACTTCTGCATGTGGCTATCCAATTTTCCTAGCATCATTTATTGAACAGAGCTTCCTTTCTCCAGGGTACGTTGCTGTCTGCTTTGTCCAAGGTCAGTTGGTTGTAGTTATATGGTTTTATTTCTGGGCTGTCTGTTCTGTTCCATTGGTCTATGTTTCTACTTTTATACAGAGCTTCCTTTCTTCAGGGTATGTTGCTGTCTGCTTTGTCAAAGGTCAGTTGGTTGTAGCTATATGTTTTTATTTCTGTGCTGTCTATTCTGTTTCATTGGTCTATGTTTCTACTTTTATACCAGTACCATTCTCTTTTGATAACCGTAGCCTTATAGTATAATTTGAAGTCAGATAATGCGATGCCTCCAGATTTGTTCCTTTTGCTTAAAATTGCTTTGGCTATTCAGACTCTTTTTTGGTTCCAAATGAAGCTCAGGATTATTTTTTCTTGATCTGTGAAATATGATGCTAGTATTTTGATGGAGATTACATTGAATGAGTAACTCACTCTGGGCAGTATGGACATTTAACATTTTAACAATATTGATTATTCCAGGCCATGAGCAAGAGATGTTTTTCCATTTGTATCATCTAAAATTTCTTTTATCAGTATTTTGTTGTTCTCCTTGTAGAGATCACTTGCTTGGTTAATTATATTCCTAAGTACTGTATTGTATTGTATTGTATCGTATCTATTGTGAATAGTATTGAATCCTGACATGACTCTCAGCTTGACCGTTATTAGTATGTAGAATCATTTTAGATTCTTAAAAAAGCAATGGTTATTATGAAAGAGAGGTTTGGATATATGATGTAATAAATGGTTTGGCCTCTGTTATTTCCAGAGATACCTGGCTAACTCTCTCTCTGATCAATGCATCTGAAAATTAAAACTTTTTAGATGGTGGTGTGCCCTGATAGAGGAATCTAACTGCATCAGTTAACAGGTCAGAGAATAGATATCCAAAAGATTCATCTGACATATATGGGATTTTGATCAGAATGAAAAATGTGGTGAGAAACACATGTAGGTTGGGTAAAGATCATCTGAAAGAATAAGCAGAACAATCTCTGGAGCTCAAAACAATCCAGGAAAAATTATTTTTCTCAAAAATCAAACTAGAAAAGACTTATAATACACAGATCATTGGAATATAGAGAAGGCTATTGTCTCTATAGAGGATTAAAATTAGTCCGAAATTAATTATTGCTCTGGTCCTACCTAAAAAAAACCTTAAATAAATGCCTCAAATTCTCAAAATGTTTCCCAAGGGGAAAAAACCCTCAAGAGTATTTAAAATAATACAAAAATATCTAGCATTCCCAAAGGTAAAATGTATAGTGTTGAGCATGCAAAAAAAAAAGTTGCCTGTCATTGAAAGAAGTAGGTGGTACAACATAAAAAGAGAAACAGAGACAGAGAGAGAGAGAGAAATAGAATCCAATTCAGATAGAATACAGATGATAGATTGGTACATGAAAACAATAGAATTTATTATAATTGTATTACAGAGCTTCGAGAAGATGAGGAAATCTAGAGTATATTCAATGGAGGTATGAAAGATATTTTTAAAAAGCTCAATTTATAATTTTAAAGTTTTTTAAAAAAGAACTGACAAAATAATCACCAGTTTGGATTAAAAATAATTAGACACAGCCAAAGAAAAGATCAATAAACTTAAAAATATAGAAGGAGAAACTACTTAAAATATAACACAGAGGAATAGAGATTTAACATAATTGAGTACAACAATAATTAGCTTTTCACCTAATACATGTGTAATCAGAGTACTTAACAGACAGAAAAGGGAAGAAAAGAAAGAAGAATAAAAACTATTTTAAGAAATATTTAAAATTTAATAAAATATAAACCTGCAAGTCCAAAAAGCTCAACAAGTCTCATGCATAAAAAACATGAAAAAACTACACTGAGGAACATCACAATCAAATTTTTAAAACCAATAGTAAAGAGAAAATTAGCAGCATCCAGCAAAAAAAAAAAAAAGGCATGTTAAATACAAAGGAACAAAAACAAGAACAGCAGCAGACGTCTTTTCAAATTCCTTGAAGTGAAGACAGTGAAACAGCATTGCAGGTGGAAAAATGAATTTACAAATTTAGAATTCTCTTCTCTGAAAAAAATATGTTTAAAAATTAAGGCAACATAAATAATTTTTTAGAAGTACAAAAGTAGGAATAATTCATTGTCAGTATACCTGCACTACAATAAATGTTGAAAGAAGTCTTTCAGGAAGAAAGATAGTGATACCAGATGGACAGTTGGACCTACACCAAGAGTCAAAAGCACCCCAAATGAAAAATATGTGGGCAAATATACTGTTTTTATTTTTTCTTTCTACTAATAAATTATTCACAGTTTAAAGCAAAAGTTATAACACTGCATTGGAGGTTTACAACAACAGCAAAAATAAAATATATGAAAATCATATCAAACCTGAAGGAGGAGAAATGCAAGTATACTCTTGTAAAGTTCTTATATTGTATGTAAATTGGTATAGGATTAGCTGAAGATGGACTATGAAAGTTAAAAATGCATGCTATAAACCCTACAACCATGACTAAACTATTCTGAAGAACTGGGATATATCCTTTGTCCAAAATTCCATTGCATATATAATAATCCTATTGTATACTTGGAGGATGAAAGAAGAAAAAGCAGATTATTTTATTTCTTTACATTTTCCTAGATTACATATTATAATTTTTTCTCATAAATTGGATGAGAGAGAAATAAATGGCTTTCTAATAATATTTAATTAAGATATGGTATATATTTTAATTTAAAATGATTTGAAAGTAGATTTGTACTGCTTAAAATGCCTTTGCAAAAGTAAAAGCCAGTTTTTACCTAGTGGTTAAATATGTGTCTCTTTTACTAAAATATTGTATTTAAGTTATTAATGCTTAGAATAACATTTTCTAAAATCACAGGAGAAAATAAGCCAGTCAATGAAAAGACCTCATGTAAATTATAACCACCTAGGAGTTGACTAAGCACTCTGGAGTCAACATTTTTTTTTTTTATTTCAGAATATTGCAGGGATATAAATGTTTAGGTTACATATATTGCCTTTGCACTGTCCAAGTCAGAGCTACAAGCATGTCTATCCCCCAGACAGTGCACACCGCATCCATTAGGTGTGAATATGTCCGTCCCCTCCTCCTCTGCCCCCTGCCTGACACCTGATGAATGTTACTGCCATACGTACACATAAGTGTTAACCAATTAGTACCAATTTAATGGTGACTACATGTGGTGCTTGCTTTTCCATTCTTGCGATACTTTACTTAGAAGAATGGGCTCCAGCTCCATCCAAGATAATATAAGAGGTATTAGCTCATCATTGTTTTTTGTTGCTGAATAGTACTCCATGGTATACATATACCACATTGTATCAATCCACTCAGGATTGATGGGCACTTGGGTTGTTTCCACATCTTTGCAATTGTGAATTGTGCTGCTATAAATATTCTAGTACAGATGTCTTTTTTATAGAATGTCTTTTTTTCCTTTGGGTACATGCTCAGTAATGGGATTGCTGAATCAAATGGTTGCTCTAATTGTAGTTCTTTGAGGTATCTCTATATTACTTTCCACAGAGGTTGCACTAGTTTGCAGTCCCACCAGCAGTGTATAAGTGTTCCTATCTCTCCACATCCACGCCAACATTTATCGTTTTGGGACTTTTTGATAAAGGGCGTTCTCACTGGAGTTAAGTGATATCTCATTGTGGTTTTGATTTGCATTTCCCTGATGATTAGAGATGTTGAGTATTTTTTCATGTGTTTGTTGTTCATTAGTCTATTTTCTTTGACTCTCTGCCCATGCTTGTTTAATGTTTTCTTGCTGACTTTCCTGAGTTCTATATAGATTCTAGTTATTAGCCCTTTGTTGGATGTATAGCATTCAAATATTTTCTTCCATTCTGTAGGTTGTCTATTTGCTCTAGTGATAGTTTCCTTGGCTGTGCAGAAACTTTTTAATTTGATAAGGTCCCATTTATTTGTTTTTATTGTTGCCATGATTGCATTTAGAGTCTTCTTCATAAATTCTTTCTAGGCCAATGTCTATAAGAGTTTTTTCAACATTTTCCTCTAGAATTCTTATGGTTTTCATGCCTTAGGTTTAAGTCTGTTATCCATCATGAACTGATTTTTGTGAGAGATGAGAGGTGCAGTTCCTGTTTCAGTCTTCTACATGTGGCTGTCCAATTTTCCCAGCACCATTTATTGAATAGGGATTCTTTTCCCCAGTGTATGTTTTTGTCTGCTTTTTCAAAGATCAGATGGCTATAAGAGGATGATTTTATGTCTGGGTTCTCGGTCCTGTTCCATTGGTCTATATCTGTATTCTTGTGCCAGCGCCATGCTGTTTTGGTTACCATAGCCTGGAGTCAACATTTCTTATAAGGACAAAGAGGAGAGTAGTGAATGAGAACCCTGTAAGGGAGCAGACCTTTGTGCTTGTGATCATCTTTCTTTGTTCAGATGATGTTCTAGCATCCATCAGGACCCTTATGATTTTTTCAAAAGAAAAATGGCAAAAAAAAACAAAGTTAGGCCCACTAAAAATATTAATTTCCTAATACAGGTTATTAATATCACACCTAATACCAGAAGCACCCATTGAAAGAAAAAACAATCTTAGAGATGATAACTAAGCTTTAGATTAGAGGTAGGAAACAACTCAATGATAAGGCTTCCAGAGAAAAGAGACATAAATTTTATCATTTTGGGTATACATTATATTCAAATGAAAGAATTTGTTTTATTTCATGTGCCTTGTATACTTAAAACACACTGAGTTATGAATAGTTAAGAAAATTTAGGTAGATACTCTATAAATTATTCAAGATTGTGTAAAATATGATACCATACATCACTTTTGAATTCACTATTATTCTCTAATTTTTCTGAATTTATATTTCTTCCCTGCCTGTATCATTTATTCTTCTAGGGAAGAAATCATGTGTTATATATTTGCACTTAAATGGCTTGCTGGGCATATAATTATATTCATATAAATGATAATAAAGAAAACACAACTCATGAAAGTTTAAAAAACATGGAAATGAAGGTATGTATGCCATTTTAAAATACAAAGTAATATCAGTTAAGAATTAGAAAATGTGTACATAACTTAAACATTCCTAGAGAACAGAAGAATAAGTGAATCAGTCGGGGCATGAAGAGTAACACCAGCCAGCCCACCTTCACTGTGACTATTTTAGGAAGACTTCAATTTGGTGATTTATCATTCAAAATACGAGTGAATGATGAGGACAAGCAATTTTATGGTCTTGGGTTGGACAATCTAAAAATGGAATATAACTTTCAAATTTGCTCAAAGTTAAAGAGAGAAAAACAGTATGATAATAATCTGAATAGATTTGCTTGAAAACTTCAATGAAGACAGAAACTTCAGGAGAATTGGGGAGATGTAGCTGTTAAAGGTCTCCAGAAAAGTACAAAAAAGAAAAAGATGAGAATCTTGACTTGAAAATGAAATAAGAAAGTCCAACTTTCTGGGTTTGACTCCAGAAAGTTTGACTATATTTATGAGAAATATAAGCTAGAGAAACTTATTTAACTTGTTTGTAAAAATAGATTTAAAAACAGAGCTTATTTAATAGGAGGATTAAAAGGGTTATTACATGTAAATTGCTTGGACTACTGCTTTGCACATGGGAAGGAGTCAATAAAATATTAATTATTTTCAATATTGATTAACAGTAGATGATCAAAGCTGCAAATAAATAGAGTGATAGATAGTTATAACTATTTGGCAAACTACAATGAACTGAAGTGGCTTCCTAGAGTGTTGTGTTGAGATGGTTGATGAATCTGTTTTAAGTCTGAGAAGGAAAGATTACAATGTTGAATAATAATGCAAACAAAGATATTGTGGGGAGCAGTGATGGAGTGTGTGCTGAATTTGCCAGTCTAGTCTAGGACGAGGCAGGCAATAGCCTAGAAAAAGAACCAATTGAATTGCACATATGCAGAACACATGTTTGAGAAAGAAGGTCCAGATTTGGATAAAATACTTGGAAAACATATGTTGATAAAGGTATTTTAGGTTTCTTTTTTAAAAAATTTTTACTTCCTTTGCAAGAAAAACTATGGTGACTGTCAGGAACACAGGTAGTTATAAGCTAGTGTGTTTGAGTCAACTTGTCCTTGCTCACAGAACTGATTATTCTTATCTCCTCCAGACTGCACCATCCATCCATGGTTGGAATATTTACACCCCAGAAATTGTCAAATGTTATAAATATGGTTTTCTTTTTCCTTTGGAAAGCCAGTTATTAAACATTTGCCAGCATATCACTGGTCATGGGGGTCACTGACGTAAATGGGCACAATGATACCTGATATTCAACTCAAAGACACCGCTTAGAAATTATGTTCCTACAATTGTTATATGATGGTTTATATTTATTTAAAAAACTTGAGTATGATGCTTTATATGTGCCTTACAGCCTTCTAAGAAATTCACAAATATTACCTCATGAGATTCTATGAAATAATTAGTAAAAGTGGAAGTGCCAAACATTTTAGTAATTGTTGTGGTTACTTTTATTTATGGAACTTAAATTATCATTGCAGAGGAATGCTTTAAGACTTATTGTTGCTGCTTTTTCTTTCTCTTACATACCTTGAAAGTATGTGAATGAAATGTCTAGGATGAAAGTTGAATTTCCTGGCCCTCGAGAGAATCATGCTTGCTCTTCCATGGCATTTCACCAATCATAGAAAATTGCTGCTGTTATTTACAATTTTCTATTTTTTTTCCACTGGTAAGATATTGATTTAGCTGACAGAATTTCCTCCCTCTCTTAATCAGAAAAAACAGAATCCTTATGTGAATTATATGGTTTATGGTGAGAGATGACATAGAAGGTTGAAAAGCTGCCTTAGATTTGAGAGCTAAAGTGTTTACTCTGCAGATTAACCTGGTTAATGCTCAAAATTCAGTGTCCCTGCTGAGTTTCTCATGCTGATATTAGCATGAGATACTGTCCCAAAAGTTGACTTTTATATGGTCTTATCCACTTATATACCTGATCCCCAAAAAGGGCTTTCTAATTGTTTCAGGTATGGCTCAATACATAAATCTTTTTCATTTAGCCTGTTTTTATGATCATGTTTTATTGACTCAGTAGTGTGCTGGGAAATTTTTAAAATATAAAAAGTATTGTAAGTAGGTTCTTGGTCACACAGCCAGTATGGATTAAAGGAATAGTGAGAATTATTTAAGAAAATAGTGGGAGTCCAATTAACATAACATATATATATACATAGAAAATAGCCTTAGGCATTGAATTGCAAGTTATTAATTAGCATCTCTTAGGCAATTTTCATAAAGGATTTTAGGATTTACACCAAAAATAAATAATAAGGCTGGCTTCTGGCTTTGATAAATTATAAATATTGGCACATGTATATTAAATCGACCTTAATGTTTCTAAAACATCTCCTCCTTGATAACACAGATGCTGTTTATCTGAATGAGATGGTTAACCCTATTATATACCCTCTGGAACAGATCAAAAAGGTTCATAATCACTCCTAAAGGCTTTTCCCCTTGCCATAGTACAAGGGAATTATACCTAGACCTCTAGCCAAAAAAATGGATTTTCAACTCCAAATCTGAATTTATGATTCTTTTCGGTCCTGCCAGCTACCCTTCTTTCTCTGTCTTTCCATTCATCAAGATAGGTTAAAACACAGAAGTTCTCCTGGATTCCTCTCTTGCTCTCAGTATTTCATCAACAGAATTTTCTAGCTTTGTCTTAAAAATAAATCCTTAATTCAGCTCTGAGTCACCAATTCTACTGGTCATACCTTAGTACACAGCAACAGTGTTTCTTTTCTGGGCAACCAGAAGAGCCACCTGCCTGGTTGCCCTAGTTTTGCTCTTGTACAGCACCCTCTAAAATTAACTTTACACATATGACATTCACTTAAAAACCAGATCTTTAACGTATTTAGAAGAGAATGTAATGTCTTTTAACAGGGCCAATAAGATCTGCCCCTCTCTCCTCATCTGTAACCTCTCCCCTGTTCCTTATCCCCAGGAGCTCTAGTTACAAGTGTCCTTGGTGTGTTAGGTCAACGTGTTCTTCCATTAGGGTTTTGCTTCAGTTGTTCCCTTTGTCTGGAATGCTTTTGTCTCACATTTTCTTATGGGTGTTTTTTTTCTTATTCAGGCTTCTATTCAACTGTGGCCTCTTCCACAAAGCCTCCCTACCCATCCAACCCTTATCACACTACCTGCTTCATTTTCTTCACTGTACTATTGCTCTCTGAAATTATATTTTTTAAATTTTTTTCTTATATTATCATATTTGTCTCTTTTTAAAATTTTATTTCAGAATATAATAAGGGTACAAACATTTTGGTTACATAGATAGCTTTTCTATCATTTGAGTCAAAGTTATAAATGTGCCCATCACGCAGATAGTGTGCATTGTACCCTTTAGGTGTGAGTTTAACCATCCCCTCCTCTGCCCTCCCCAAATTAAATGGCTTCTGTACAGCCAAGGAAACGATCAACAGAGTGAATAAACAACCTACACAATGGGAGAATATATTTGCATGCTATGCATCTAATAAAGGGCTGATAACCAGAATCTACAAAGAACTCAAGCAAATCACCAAGAAAAAAATCAAATAACCCCATTAAAAAGTGAGCAAAAGACATGAACAGAAACTTTTCAGAAGAAGATAGACTAATTGCCAATAAACATGAAAAAATGCTCTACATCTCATATTTGTCCCTTTAAGGCATGTACTCTGTTGATCCTGTTTACAGCTATATTACCAGCACCTAAAAGAGTGCCTGGCCACATAGCAAGCTTCTATAATACATTAAACTATTGAAAAACTAAATAATCACTGATTAAGAGAGAAATAAGCCACAAACTCACTTGGAAGATTGGGATATATTACAATGAGATGAAAACAATAGAGTTTGAAGCTCAGTCTACAAAATTCAAGATATCTATTTCTATATTTTCCAAGATACATTCTATTGCTTTCTAATTGTCAAAGGAAGAGAACATTGAATCTAATAGTCAATTTTCACATCATTAACATTTATTTTTAACTTCCATATGATTAATCACCCTTTACAAAGTAAACTTAGTTTTATAAACCGAAGTTGTCAGATTTAACAAATACAAATATAGAACACCAAGTTAAATTTGAATTCAACAGATAATTCAAAGATAAAGATAAAAGATAAAACAACAGATAATATTTCAGTATAATTTTCATATATTCCAAATATTGCATAAGATATATTTCTACCAATAATATTCATTATTTAACACAACCAATTATTTCATAAGAAAAATATTTATTTATTTATGAAATTCCAATTTAACTGCTTATTTTGTGTTTATATGACAGTCTTATTATAAACACTGTTTTAAAATTGATATGCTCCCTTGGAATTCATTTATTAAAGAAACATATTTCAGTCTATTATCTGTGTAAGTCTGGGAGAAACTAAATTTTGAGTTTAAGGAAAAGCTATGAGTAATTCAGAGCCAAGTGTGCAGTCAAAGAAGTAAAAACAGGTGGCACATGCCTGACACAGATGTGAAGCTGAGGTTGCTGAGAAAATGAAGTCTTTTTAGATGAGATCTTTTATACCAGCAGAATTCACATGCTGACTTCCAGAGGCAAGACAGAAAAGTGGTGCCCAGCATAGAGGAAATCAAGTTAAGATTAAATTTTACTCCTAAAACACCCAACATTTACGTGAATTTAAAATGTAATTTTTCATGGTTATACCTTGTTTCTGGGGAGATAATGCTAATGAAATTATCTCCTTTCAAATAAAATATTAAGGCAAGAACAAAAAGTTGTAGCAGATCTCCTTTGGACTTGCACAAAGTAGATCTGAAGATGAAGGGGTGGCATGTTAACTTTGTCAAATAAAAGTTAAATCAAATAACATAACACATACATTTAATTCTTTCATTAAAGTTGGCATTCTCAAATTTAAATGACTATATTTTCAGATCTAAGATTAAAATATTCCTTGTTTAGAAAGAAATCTCTAATCTCCATGTATCTACAACCAGTACATTTTCCAAGGCTCTGCTAATGCCACACATTCTCTCTGAAGTTAAGTCCCTCAAAGACAAGCAACAGGAAGCTGTGGGCAGTACCCCACGGATATTTTATTAACATTATTTGAAGGTACTTTGCTATCAATTTTCACAAGGAACATCCTGTATAATCCTGTTAACACTTCTAAAGATAAGCATATTTTTTCTTCTTGCTCAGATGAGGACAATGCATTCCAAAATATTTAAGTGATCGGCTAAGGGTGTGAAGGTAACAGCTGACAGAACCTCTCAAATATAGGCTGTGACATTAGATCATGAGTTTGTTCTTCTACCAGAATGAGTATTTTAAGTAAAAGTGCTCATCAACATTTGCTGATGATGAAAATAAAAATGAGATGTCTCAGGGCTTCACTGACATGTCATGGAAGAGTCTTTCACCTTTAAAATTTCTTTCCATAACCTCTTAAAAGTGCTGTTAGTATTTGTTCATTCTCTGAAAATAAAAATGAATATCAAGTAAACAATTGTTTGGTTTTGAAGTACTCAAAAAGATTGTCAGTTATTATATTAAACGAAGGTAATGATATTTTATATTTACAATAACTATTTTGTTTAGAATACTTTTACATTCTAGTACCAGATCAGGAATTTTACATATACATTTGACATTGACCAATACAATCCTGAATTTAATACACAAAATGTTGGAAATTAAAGCCTAAGGAGAAAATATGATAAATATATTTTAAAGTTGTCACTACTCTCCCTTTTTATTTAAAGAGAAATATGGAGAAGGCAATAGTGAATCTAAACAAAAGCTATTTTAGCATTTTATGTTGGGTGAAGGCTTACTGTTCTAATAAAGTCTGTAATGAAAAACAATGATAAATATTATTTATATAAGATATTAATAGAGATAAGTAGGATATCATCTTTTATACATCTAGAATCATGTCCGTAAGGAATTTGTCAATTTACTGAAGGAAGGACAAGTATGATATGAATTTCTAAGTCAAATGATTACCTACCTCTCAGGTCTGCTTTATGACATATGCATTTTTCCTAAAGATAAATTTTCATCATTTGTTCATTCTTAGATATGTTTTTGTAAAATATGTGGCTTTGAGTATTTATTAGTATTGATTACTATGTTATCTTCCTTCTCTCATCTGAGCTCAAATCTTAAAAATCTCTTCATACATAGCTGAAATCTTGGACTCACCAAAAATAGTTTCTCACATTCCTGACCCATAATACTGGAATTCACTCCTGTAACTCTTAATTTCTTTGCCAGAAATTCCCTTCTTGGAGTGAACATTTTATACCTCATTGTCTTATCATACCAACTAAAATATTTACATTCAAAATTGTAGCTTCTTTTTTTTGCATTTTCTAGAAAAATTTGTGCAGTTCTCCCTAATTAGCCTCTGCAAAATGTTGGTAAGTAATCTATAAATAAAGTGTGTATTGGGGGATATGATTTTCAGGTTCAATAAAATCTAAGAATCACCTACAAAATAACATTATCTTAAGATCAAGAGTATACTTAATCAGGTGATTAAGGCTCTAGGAAATATTCTTGATTTTTTTAATACAAAATTTCTACGAATTATTTGACCATTCTAATTTCACATCACTGACCACAAATACCCTTTACTTTTTATTGATAATTGCTGGGAAAATACTTTTTTAAAAAGACATAGTATGGTTCTACTTTCATATTTTGATTGAATTTCAATCTACCATATCCATTATACCTCAAGCTATTTCTCATTTTTCCCCAAACTTGTACTCGTTTACATGTCAAAAGTTTATTAAGCACCTAATTATGTATAGGCACCCTACTCAGAGCTTCACTTTATTTTTATGAAAATGATTATTTCATGCTCACTACTTCAAGTTGGTTTTAAAGTACTTCCTAACTCATTTTATCCTACTCAGTCATGCCATATTCTTTCTAATTCTTATGACTTTACAATCCACATTTGACTATCTGACTAGCCTTTTTCCTATTTTCTTGATACCAAATCTTATTTAGACTATAAGTCACAAACAAAGCCACAGCCTACATGACATATGATTCTTACATCAGCCTGAATTGGTCTTTTCTTTTCTTTTTTTTTTTTTTCTGGTCTTTTCTTCATGTAAAATTATGAATTACTTAGTGCATGAATCACATAATTTAAATTTTATTTAGGTTATCTCTTAATGATCATCTTATACTATATGTTTCTTGAGCTCAGGGATCATTTTTTAATTATATTACATAGAAAAGTTATGTAAATATCATAGAATGTAGTCAAATCAATATTGATTACTATAAGGGTTTTGAATGGGCAGCGGCAGAGAAAGAAAGACAAGTAGAGTGTAAAGGGCAAGCAACGAGGCTTTATTGGGGGAGGCGGAAAGAGAGTGCTCCCGGGCGAGGTTGATGGGTCCCAGAGAGAGTGGACCTGAGAAGTTGCATGCCCGGAAGTGTTGAGTGGGCTTATAAAGGCTTTGGAGTTGGAGGATGGGGGTTTTTCTTCAGCGTGAACTTTTGGCGCGCAAAGTAGAGAGTTCTTTGTTACAGCCTGTAGGGTGGGACTCATGGGCTTCTTTTTTCTTTAGGGAGGGGAGGGGTGCCTGCCACCAGCCTTACAATTACCTTAACTGAATATGAAAAACATATTATTTAAGTTATTCATTAACTATTATACTAGTTGTCAATAATTTGCAAATTGATGATTTCTGTGAGATATATTCAGAAACAAATTTAAATGAGGGAGTTTAAGAAGGAAGATCCAACATTAAAACATACTTTCAAAATAAAAATAGAATATAGTTTTGTAAAGTTCCAAAAAATGAGGAAATTTTTTTTAATTATAGTGGTATTTTAAATAAAATTTCATAATGAGATATGTTTAGCATATCATTTTTAAATGGCATCTCTTAATCTTATTGTCAGCAGAAAAATTAATATCATGTACTCATCAAAATATAACAATGTTCAAGATTTTTGATTGTAGATAAAATTACATGAAGTGTTTTTAAATTATTTCAACTGTGCTGATCTGAGATAAAAATAGTTTCTTATATACATAGCATTACCAATCTTCTGGAAATAAGCAATCTGTATTCATAGTTCCTGTGAATTTTTGATGTGAAAATCATGTGTAGTCATAGGGGGAAAGTAATTATTTTCTTCATTAGATACTTCATGATTGATAGGAAAATTGTGAGCTCTTGTATTAGACTTTCTTTTAAAATAGCTAACACTATGCCAAGGCAGGCCTTTCATCTCTGCCAATAGCAATGTTGCACCTAGCATGCAGCAGTTTTTACTTTACTTATATATACTTCACTACCCTCAGCATTTGCCTAAGGTGATGAGAAGAAAATGACTAAAATAATGAGTTAACCCTTACCTTCCCGAAACCAGGCATTTGTAGCTTACGCCTGCTACGTAGCCTATGCCATTGTTCTGCAGAGAATTCTGTGTGTGATCTGCGTGTGAAAGCTAGCACAAAACTTTCTCGTGTCAGTTGCTATGGTGACTACTCTTTTTAAAAAAGTGAATTGCAGGTTAAATGGCTTCCTAAAACATGCATACATGGTTAGTAGATAAACTACAGGTGTCCTGCAGTTACAGTAATTTAAACACCACTTTCTGAAACTTTTAAAAACTTCACTTCTGAAAGGCACATCTAATAATAAACCCGTAGTAGTTGCTGCACCCCGTGTCAGTTGAGGGCAGCACATTTCCCTCAGGGGAGAATCGTCCTTGCCGCTTCCAAAGGAAATTACAGTCAGAAAGCAAGAAAGGCTGCTGCACAAGAGGAGTTGTCACGTTGTTCTCAAACTTCCAGGGCTCCCTACCTTCCACTTATCTCCCCAGGGCAACACCAGAACATTGTCCCTCTGCATCCCGGGATGCCACTTAGAAATGTAGAAGTAATTCTCTGTTTCCTGGAATTGAACACCTGGACTAATGATGTGGAAAAACTGTTATTTTGGGGAGTGCTTATGTAATTGTCACATTGCCGCTCACATCTCCATAAACATAGCTTTAACTGTTAATTGATGTCAAACATTCCAAGACTGAGAATGACAGAATTCTTAGGTAATGATGACAATAATGTGTTTTAATAGTAAGATAGCCAAACGTTCTGGCGATTCAAGAATATTTTAGTTGTTTCAATTTCTTGTATTAGAGATCCAGACATTCGTGACAACTTTCTTTGTGTCAATCTGTTTCTAAAATAGAAAAAAAGGCCTCATAAAACATATATAATTGACCCTCAGTATCCGTGGGGGATGGACTCCAGGACCTTCTTTGATACCAAACTCTGCTGATACACAAGTCCTTCATATAAAATGACACAATATTTATAAACTATGCACATCCTCCGATACACTCTAAATTATCTCTAGATTACTTATAGTACCTAATACAATGTAAGTGCTATGTAAATAGTTTTTATACTGTATTTTTATTAGTATTTTTAATTGTTTTATTGTTATTTTTTATTGCTTTTTAAAAAACGTTTTGAATTTGTGGTTGGTTGAATCCATCAATATGAAACCCATGGATACAGAAAGCTGACTGTATTAATTAGAATGGTTGTATTTGTTAACCCTCTTTTATGGATATATGTTATTTTTTCAGTCCTCTTGCCTATTCTTTTGTCTCTCTCTCTCTCTCTCTCTCTCTCTCTCTCTCTCTCTCTCACAAAGAATATACAAGTTATTCATTATTTTGCCCTCACTCAACAACTGTTACATTACTTATAAACCTAACTGTTGCATTTCTAATACGTGGACTTTTTTTTCTACAGGAAAATTACTCAACTTTTTCCTCTAGTGGGTTGTCCTTTCTCTGCCAAGTTTCATTCTGTTCACATTTTCTAAAGTGAAATTGCCTAGTGTGAAAATCCAAAGGCTTCAGGCTCTGAGAGTCACCTGATTTATTCATACTATTTTGCCCCTAAATGTTGCATCCAAAATCCTATAACTTCAACTTAACAACAATTAATTAAACTAAAAATACCTACTTGTTACCTCATTTTAATATGTAGTCAATAACAGCCTTGCATTTATTATCTAATGACAGCATCTGCTATCCATATTTTGTATCTCCCTGGTTGCTTCAACACTTTGCCTCAGATCACTTTACAAGATTGTTGTGAAAATTAAATGCAATTATATATTTGAAAAATATTCTGCAACTTGTAAATCACTGACAATAGGCACATGCTGTTAAGTGGTGTATCACTAGGGAGATGCGATACAAGTGGAGATTCTGTGCCCAGGTCATCCTTTAAAGAACTTGCTGCTCATCTACAGCAATTCTTGTCAACAGATGGCCTTCAGCTGCCAGTTCCTTCAGGGGTTTGCCTTAGCTACAGAGAAGCCCCTTGCCTAAGGTAATTCCCTTTAGGGGAAGCCCTCACCTGGTGAAGGAGAGCAGGTGTAAAGGCATGTTCACTTTAGCCCAGTGCAGGATGCTTAGTTGGGCAATACTCATGCCAGAGCTCCCACCGTGTTGGCTAGGGATTGGTCAATTCTGAATTTGACTTCATCCTCTGAATAATCCTCTTCCTTCTCATCCTTGACAGGTATTGATTTTTAATAAATATCTTACATTCATCTCAGCATCTGCAGAGTTTCTAGCACTCGTG
Source organism: Avahi laniger (assembly GCA_963575035.1). Classification (NCBI taxonomy): domain Eukaryota; kingdom Metazoa; phylum Chordata; class Mammalia; order Primates; family Indriidae; genus Avahi; species Avahi laniger. Next base: position 25,872 of record CAUYSK010035495.1, read on the forward strand.
GACCCAAAGAAGAAACAATAATTTGTCTTTGGTTAACAACCATTACCACACTACCAGTACAGCCAGATTTAGTTGATTGAGTGACTTCTATCAAAATTTGATCCCCCAGAAATAAATACATTTAAAAAAAATGATTGATAGCTAAAACTTGTTGAAGGTGCATAATGAATAAGAAATCAAAATAATTATTTTATGTGGCTTTTATTGACTTATTTGGTTATTGTAGGTTGTTTGAATTTCTTGTAAATATTAGAAAGTTTGTTAATTCCTATTTTTAAAAAGCCTGCTGGGATTTTTGTTTGGCAGCACATTGAATTCACAGATTAATTTGGTAGAACTGACAATCTGATAATATTAGTTCTTTGCATCCATGAACTTGTTATATCTTCACATTTATTTACTTATTTTATGGGAGAAATAATTTTCCTCTAACATCTTAGATTGAGTGGCTGCAAAATAAACTGACAAAAGACAGATTAACAGTAGCAGAGCACACAAATTTTATTTGATGTTAAAAGTTTTACATGGCACAAGCAGGCAGGGGGCAAAAGGGGGGCTTTGTAAAGAAGAGAAAACTTCCAAAGAAGCAGCCGAGATTGGAGGCGTTCAGGCCATTCGGAGTAAGATGATAAATTTATGAAGAAGTGACCAGAAAAAGTACAAAAGTTTTTGGACTTTTTTAGGGGCAGTAAGTTGTGGAAAGGTAAGTATATGGGGGACACTAATGGTAGATAATGTAGGTAAGGGTAGACTCTTCTAGGTGCCCTCTTCTTTCCTGGTGATAAGGTTGTTTTCCCATTCCTATTACAGGAGAAAGGAAGGAGGGTAATCCTCACAAGAGGAATCTGAACCCTTTTCAGGTAGACGGGGGAGAGCACAGAGCCCATCCTGTGCCAACGTTTTCTCAGTTGCCTTTAGCTCAAAATAATCCTTATGCCAGAGTGACGTTCTTTAGGGCACCATATTCTAATCCTCTACATTATCTTCTCATCCATGTTTGTAGTTGACAGTGAACAGGTCTTCCAGATATTTTCTTAAGTTTATTCATAAATATTTCAAGTGTGGGGGTGGTGGTATAAATAGAATTGTCTTTTTATTTCATTTTTATTGTTCATTACTAATTTTTACAAATATGACTTTTATTGACCTATGTTTTGCATCTTAGTAATAAGTTTATTAGATCACATAGCTTTTTCTCTTCTATTGATTCTTTGTATTTTCCATGTAGATAATGTCTCTGCAAATAAAAAGTTTTATTTGTTTCCTTTCTAATCCCTTTTATTTCTTCTTGTTGTCTTATTAAATTGACTAGAATCTTCAGATTGATGAACAGAGTTGTGGAGGAAACATCCCTGATCTTGTTGTTGCAAATATAGAAAAAAGGAATTCAGATTTTCAAAATCTGAATTCTGAAAGAATAACAGCATCTAAGAATAACAGCAGCTGTGTGATTTTCATAAAAGCTTTCCATCAATATAAAGTTTTGCTTTTTTTTTGTCTGTTTTTTACTATTCTAGCTTTCTGTGAAATTTTACAATGACTCACTGTTGACTTTTGTCAGATATATTTTTGTCATCTATTAATATTATAATATGATTTCCTTTTTTCTTTTATTGGTATTCATCTTTATATATATTTTAATAAACTTGATAATATTTGGTTAAAAACTTTGTTTCCACGTGTGTGGAGGCTGATGGTTTATAAAACTTTTGTTGTAATATATTCATCTCATTTTGAAAGATATTGTGTAGGATTCATTGTTATTGCTTTTCTATAAGTGATAAAATGAGCAACAATGGAACCATCTGGGCTTGAAGATTTCATTATAGAAAGGTTTTAAAATTATGGATTCAATTTTAAAGTAACTAGAGGATTAGTCAGATTTTCTAGTTTTTATATCAGTTTTCTTAATTTGTGATATTTAAGAAATTAATCCATTTTATATAAGTTGTCAGTTTTTTGCAGAAAAATGTTGTTTACAATATCTTCTTGGTATTTTATTATCTATAGACTCTGCAGGGTATATGCTCTTTGACTATTGATATTGCTAATATGTGTCCTCCTCTTTTTTTTTTCTTGATCACTCTAGCTAGAGATTTACAAATTATAAGACTATTAGGTTTCCTTAAATTTTTCTCTGTTTTATGTTAGTTTTATATAAATTTGATATCTGTAAAATTAGTATCTGTTATTATCTTTATTATCATAATTCCTTTCTTATATTCACTTAGGTTTAGTTTGCTCTTCTTTTTCCAGATTACTAAGGTGAGGTATTTGATTATTGATTGAGACCTTGCTTCTTTTCTGGTATAATCTATTACAACTCCTACTTATTCTTTGTACTCTGTTCTGAATGCATCCACAAATGTTGCTATTACATGATTTTACATTGCAATTATGTTTTTATTGTTGCAGATATAAGAAAGGAAGACAGGTATTACTTTTCTGTGAAGCATCTATATATCTATCTATTTTAATAGGGTTTTTTTCTTAAGTATTCTTAAGAATTCATTCATACTTAGTCCTCTGTATATGGATTGCAAATAATTGCATGGTTTGCCTATAATTTATGATTTTTTTGGAAAAAACCGTTAATTTTATGTAGTCTAATTTATTTAACATTTCATTTAAGCTACTGGCTTTTGGTAAGTGTGCATTTTTAAAATATTTCCCAGGTGATTCTGAAATGCATCCTGAAAAAGTGCCACTGCATTTCTTTTATAAATTTACAACATCCTCCAATGAGTTCCACACCCTTTGCTTTTTGGGAACTATCCCATTGCTTGATTGGCAATAAACTTGTAAATAAATAGTTTACTAAAGAACAGTATTCTTGAAATTACTAAAATTTTTAGTGACCTAATATTTCTAAACTTTTCTAAATTCTGTTACATATAAACATAAAGTTTATATATATCAAAATTATATATATGTAATCTTTTAATAATCTTCTCTATCACCTTTATTCATTCCATTAGTACCCACAATTTTCTGGAAGAGATTATCTGTCTACATTTGTATTACCTCCAATTAACTATATCAATGGCATCATTATATTTAATAACATCGAAACAATCATGGGACTGTATTTGTAAGTCAAAGGAGAAATGTGCTCTGCACCTCTTTTTCTTCTTTTTTACATTTAAAATTCATTCAATGGTAGCCTTTTTCCACACACATTGTTGAACTCAGGTATCCCTCTGACTCATACTCCACTGAATTGACATTTCCCAAACTATGGGCTTCAATTAAAACAGGAAAATCCTGAAATACAATGTTTTATTTTGCAAATTATTTATAGGGCTTTCTGCTTCATTCTTCAGTGAAAAATCCTAGGTGATTAAAGAGTCTTAATAAGAATACAATCATTGAACATGTAATTTTACTCTCAGATCTTGGCACTTCTGTATGACTATTACTCTGGGAGGATATGGTCTTCTAAGACTAAAGAAATGCTGTTTCATTTTAGCTACCATAACTCACAAGCCTCTTCCTAATCATTTGATTCCCTAGTTAAAAACACCAATAGATTTCCTGCTGATTTTTGCTGAAACTAGGAAACAAAAAACAACAACAATGAAATTATTGCTACAAAAGTTACTAGATTTTCAATGAAAAGAATATATTGGAATTAAAAACAAACAAATAAATAAAACCCTGTATTTTTGCACAAACTTTTTATCATTGAAATAATGATGTGAGTCTGGATTTAGGTCAACATGTTGAATATGGTCCCATTATAGAAAATTGTCAACATTATTTTTTTGTGTGCATTTATCTTGCTTATAAACTTTCTAAGTATTATTATTATGTAGAGTATTCCCCAAGGTCACTACCATTACTAATTCCATTATGATAACCAATGAATTGTGATGTTATATACTTTTTAAAAAGTTATTATTTGCATTTTTATATGCTAAAATAAAATTACCTTTCTCTTAAGGCAAGAGCACCATGTCCCATGAAAAAAGCGTTCAAGTATAAGTTATGAAATCTGAATTGTTTTGTTGTAGTGGTTGTTTCCATTTCATCTCCTTATGTATTCTGCTATAATTAACACGCAGATGAAGGTTTCTAATTTTTGTAATGAATCTTTCCAAAAACAATTATCTTTTTATGTGAATACAGATGTGGCCATCCCATAAAAATGCTAACATATTGCAAACATTTTGTGATTCCCCAGATAAAAGTAGCAAACCATACATCTGTGCTTCAAATTTTTTTAAATTATTAAAAACAGCTTTATAGAACCTAAGAAAATGATTTCCTTAATGATTAGTGTTAATACGAGATTTGATATATACTAATGTTCCTGAAATTAAATCAGTTGGGAACTGGAGCACCGATCCTATGGCATCTCATATATAATGCCTATGTGTGTATCTTTTCTTGAGAGAGGAATCACTTGTGAGATATTAGGGTTGTTCACATAACTTTACAAAAATAAAAAAAAAGCATATTTCCCTTTTTTTCATTCATTCCTATTCCCAGGATGAGCCATCAAAGCAAAAAGTTGGCAGTTCAATGTTATCTTGTCTTCTATTTTTGTATGTCCTGTTTTTAAAACAAATGTCCTTAATTGACTTGTGATAGTAGCAAATCGATTCTAGAATGTCAGGAATGTCTGGGAACAGATGGCTATGTGGATTTCATTCCTCATAGGACTCACTCAGAGTTACAGCTGTCCAGGGTTGCGTGTTATGTTTGTAGCCCTGTTTTCTGTTAACTGGCTATTTCAATGATGAATATGTGTGCAGATGACCCTTCTCCTTTGAGAAATCTGTCCCTTCAGTATGTCTTCTATTTTGAATGCACAATACACTATACACTCACAGAATATCAATAGATTTTATTTAAAAGGTGACTGCATTAAAAAAAATTTCAAAATTCCTCAATTGATGATTGTGCTTTTTTGTCCCTCCAATTTGGATCTGATATGCAGAGTTGGAGGCAGTAAAATGGTATATAGGGAATAAAAAATACCATAATATACTCAAAGTTGATTTTTAATTTTTTGCTTTTCAAAATAATGTATGAAATTTCTAGTAGCCCTTGCTTGAAGAATAAGAAAATAGTTTTATAAAAACATAAAAAGCATAGTGAAAAAATGTCTTGGTGAAAATTCTTTTGAGAAGCTATGTTTTTGTTAAGATTGCAATTATGTAAACATATTGAGGTTTTTTCTTTTCTATAAATATAGATCTATGAAATCAAAACACTTGATAAAATTTAAACATGCTATTAAATAACTCATAATACTGATGATAACAAATTTAAAATTGAACAAATTACATATAATTATAAAAATTATATAGCTTTCTGTATGTGACATGTCTGAATAGTCCTGTTGTTTTGTAACGCATATATGTATGCAAAACTTATATTATAAGTGTGCAACATAAATTTATATGAAGTAATACCATAGGTGAAAAAAATGCCCTGGGTCCTTTATCCAACTTTGTATTCTATTCACTAAAACTTAATACACAGATATCTCTGATGAATTATTTTTTATAAATCCTAATTTTAATATCTGACATATACTGATGTTTATTCAATTGTCTAATCAATGTTTTTATTCTCCCAAAATTTCATAAAATCAGCCTCATTCTATTCCCTAACTTTGTTTACTGTCCTAGGATTCTAAGAAAGTTTTAGTGGAAGGAAATACATGTCGCTATTTTTATAAAGAAATTGTCTGCATTTCTGCTAGACAGATCAGTCCGTAAAGCAATGAATTCTCTTTCTTTTGGTAGTTTTGAAGCTACATTTTTTTGAAATGGAAATTTACATAATTAACTTAGCAGGCACAAGGGTTGCAGGCTTTCAACTCCACAGAGTGGGATTTATTTTTTTTAATTTCTAATTATTGATTTAGACACTTATGAGATAAAAGCAGTACAGGCCATGACTTTCAAGGACACAGAACTCTGAACTTGATTGGCTGGTAAATTGCCTATGCCTAAAAAGTAAACTTGGAGTTCTAACCATAACAGATAGCTAAGTGGCAACTGTTTAACATGTCATAGTAAAAAGTTTTCTTAAAAATACAAATATTTTGACAAATATTGAATATGGTTATTTGTGGAAAAAATTTTGGAAGTGGCACATCAACTATGGTTTCCCTAGAAAATACTTTAAATTACCTATATATCTAAAGGCAAACAGAATATTTAATATTTAATGTCTCCTACCTAGAAACAATCCACACCTTTATTTCGAGAAGTGTGAATTGTATTAAATTCATGAATGGAAAGTGTGCGTAGTCAGTCCACTCAGTGGACTGAATTCAAACTAGAATTGTTGCAGATTAAAGGCACACATCTTTGAGGATATGAACTGTGGAGTCAAATTGTGGTTGCTGATTGAACTCTCTGGGTGACTCATGTAGACGCCCACAGAAACAGCTGTTTCTGGTGTAACACTGGTGAAACAGATGGGCGTCAGCTTCCAGACGGTGCCTGTACTGCTGCCATGATCACTGTGTAAACTCATCACCACACTGGACGTGGCAACACATCCATCATCATACACTGGGCACACACCCAAAAGGACTCTGGACACACACACACACACACACACACACACACACACACACAAAAACACTGATGCAGAGGCTATAATTACATGCCAAATTTGTGATTCCTGTGAAAACCTGCAAGATGGAGGTGCTGACATCCCATGGAGCATGGTTCTCTGCTCACTCGTGGCAGATTGATTATATCTGGATATTGGTAAGCATTGGTGCTCTCTGTGACACTTCCAGTGCTGACTTTTTTTTTCTTTTATTCATGAGTTAATTTCAGTCATACTGATAGAGCTTTTGAAATTAATATGTGTCTTGTGTTCAGCTTTCCAGACTAATTCCAGTTTGCCAATCTGTGACTCTTATGGCGGAAGCTATTTAATGAGCTGATAGTCTGTCTTTACTTCCCTCACCTCCTTCTGATCTACACATCATAGTAAGACAGTTTGACCATTAAGTACAACTTTTCTCAGAAAAGGACCATCTCCTCTTGATGACTTCTTATGTACTGATATGGACATCAGGGCAAGGTGACTATAAAAATTTGTTTTAAATATTCAAGATTTTAACATGACCATTTTAGAACTTCCAGCTTCTTTCTTTTTTCTTGTGAGCATTCTAGGAAGGCTGGGCTGGTATACTCCCTTGGTGACACTCAGCCATAAGAAGGAATAGGAGACTGAAACTTAATTCTGGTCCATCCCCTGGATTTTTGTTAGATTGATATAATTTTAGATTCTAGGTATAAAGACTACTGAATTGAGTACACTACTCATTGAGGGGCCCACCCAGGGGTCACTCAACAACAACAACAACAAAAGTGGATTAGGTAGCTTTGATATATTCACCCTTATTGAGACCAGAATATTCTCAGAAGAGGGTAGTTAAGCAAATTCTGAGATCAAGGAAGGATTTAGCTTTTCCCTTGTTATAGATCTGAATTTTAACCAATCAATTTTAACAGAAAATACCTAAGGATAGCTGCTAAGAGGTTTTTTCCCATTTTTATACTTTTTATATACATTCATGGTCAAATATTGATGCACATATTTGAAGTCATTTCAGGAATCAACCCAGCCTATTTTATCTCACCAAGTTTTAGAAACTTTGGGTCTCACGATGAAATCACTAATTCATAGAAATAAGGAAATCATGAACTGTAATTTCTCAAATCAATCCTGAATTTTTTTTTTTTTTGTCTTTCTTTATGAGGGTTTGAAAAGCTTTTAGCTGGATTTTGAAAATCTGATCTTTACTGAGTTTGCAAACTATAGGAATAATGAGGCTGGCCAATTTCTCTACCCGAGTTAGGTATTAGGAGAGGATATTTCTGAGTGAGAGAGGAACATATAGAAGGGGGTGGTCAAGAAAAGGGGAAAACCTTGGAAATAGTACAGAAGAAAAAAGGAATAGACTAATAGGAAGAAGAAATTAAAGTGCAAGAAGAGTCCAGGAGGGAGGCCAGTTTGCAATTAGGTGGGGAGAAGGAGAGAAAATAATTTCCATGTTTTTACATTTTTCCGGGGCATTTTTGATGGAAATAATTTTAGAATTTTCATGTATTATTGAGACCTCTTTACATCAATCAAAAAATATGACTACTGAATACTTATAATCTTTGAATCTTTTCATTCTAAGGCAGCACATAAATGGCTTATTTTGTTCATATACCAAGTTCCACAAGTGGCTATCAAAGTTCTAAATTGTCCTCAGTACAATTCTTCAGAGCTTCAACTATTAAGTGCTAAATATTTAGTACTATTTGGTACCATAATATTTGTGCATGTAAGAATATGGGCAACAAACTAGAGACACATGGAATGAGAGATGATTGCTCATATTCAAATGACAACAAAGAATGAGAAACAAATTATCACATAGAGAGAGTCTTGTCACTATGCTTCTACATCATTCATGAGACCCCTGAGTGGTGAACAAATTAAATCAAAGATTATGCTAAAACACTTAAGCCACAAGAATAAATGCTTATGTGGTGCTTCAATGTAAGGCCAGTGGAGCACTAGTTTGTCAAAAGCAAAACTTATTCAAGTGTTCAGACATTGGGACTCTGATGAAGTCTGGGAATCATCACAGACTCTGATATGATCTGTCCTGCTAAAGTGGCCTGGGCTGAGCAGCAAGTGACCCAGTCCTGATTCAAGCCACAGCACCAAAAACTGTGGAAGAAAATCAAGTAGAGCATTGCTGAGCATAAACCTTTGTCTGAAAATCCTGGCCATGACTACTCTGAAGCAATGCTTTTGTCCTGGGGGAAAAAAAGCTTTATCCAGGATAGTGAATTGAATATTCAGCTTGTTTCAGGAATATATGGTTAAAAAAACAGTGCTCTGAAAGGAAGAAACTCTTACTGAATTTTTTGTAGCCACTTGTTGCAATTTGGTTTTATCGAGATGGGTAGGGAGGAGAAGTAGCAGAGACTAAGTTTTTATTTCAGGTCTCTTATATAATCTTTTAATACTAAAAGCACAAGAATTAGTACCAGTTTTAAGGAACTGGATTTAGATCAAATGAAAGTACTTCCAAAGTCCACAGATAATTCAAAATTAATCATTAATTTTGAAGATTTAATTTATTCTCACAATTAAATCTCTTTAGAGAATATTAAGCCTATATTTTCTCTTTTTTTGCTATTTGTTTTTCTTTTATTTTTCTCAAATGTATTTGTTGATAATAATGTAATTTTTAAATTTTCTTTTGATTTTCTTTTTTAAATAAAATTTTATTTTACAATTGTTTTAGATTTACAGAAATGTAAAGATAGGACATAGAATTTCCATATACTTCTCACCTACTTTTCCCTATTATTAACATTCCATACCACTAATGTATATTTGTCACAATAAGAATCAACATTGGTGCATTACTATTAACTAAACTGAACAATTTATATGTTTTTATCCAACGTTCTCTTTCTGTTGCAGGATATCACCCAGTGTACCACACTATATTGTCATTGTGATTTCTTAGCCTCCTCTGATTTGTGACAGGTTCTCAGACTTTTCTTGTCCTAATGACTTTGATTGTTTTCAGGAATACTGTTCAGGACTTTGAATAATGCTCCTCAGTGTTGTGGAATGAATTTTGTCCCCCTCCCAAATCCATATGTTGAAGGTCTAAACTACAATGTGACTATAGTTGTCCATGAAGCCTTTAAGAAGGTAACTAAGGTTAACTGAGGTCACAACAGTGGAGTCCTGATCCTCAGGGGCTATCCTTACAAGAAGAGGAGACACTAGAGCTCTCTCTCTGTGCATACTCATAGAGAAAAGAACCATGAGGACAGGGTGAGAAATGTTCATCTGCAAGCCAGAAAAAGAGATCTCGCCAGAAGCCAAACCTATAGACACCTTGATGTTGGACATCCAGCCTCCAAAACTGTGAGACTATAAATGCCTGTTGTTTAAGCCACACAGCCCATGGTATGTGTTATGTCAACCCAAGCAGTCTCAATTTAGGTTTGTCTGTTATTTTTCTCATGGCTAGACTGAGCCCATTGGTTTTTGAGAGGAGCACCACAAAAGTAAAGTCTCATTCTCATGCCATTATGTCACACTATGTCAAGGGTACATACTATCAACATGGATTGCTATTGAAGATGTTAACCTTGATTGTCTGGTTGAGGTAGTATTTGCCAGGTTTCTGCATTGTAAAGTTAGTTCTTTCCCTCCTCCCCCTTCCATCCTGTACTCTTTGGAATCAAGTCATTAAGCACATCCCACTCTCAAGGGCGGTGAGGGGCTGCGAGGGGCTCCACTTCCATAGGGAGAAGCATTTTCATTAATTATTTGGAATTCTCATGTATAGGAGATATATCTCTTCTCTCCCATTTTTCAATTATTCAACTATTTATTTAAATCTGCGTGGACTTATTTTCTATTTTGGATTATAATCTATTACTACATTACTTATTTTGGTACCCAAATTATTTTAGTGTTGACCATCATGAGCACTCAAAGTCCAGGACTAATCTTAAAATATACAATCAATAATAGCCTTTAGGCCGGGCGCGGTGGCTCACGCCTGTAATCCTAGCACTCTGGGAGGCCAAGGTGGGCGGATCGTTTGAGCTTAGGAGTTCGAGACCAGCCTGAGCAAGAGCAAGACTCTATCTCTACTAAAAAGAGAAAGAAATTATCTGGACAACTAAAAATATATAGAAAAAAAAAATTAGCCTGGCGTAGTGGCACATGCCTATAGTCCCAGCTACTCAGGAGACTGAGACAGAAGGATCGCTTGAGCCCAGGAGTTTGAGGTTGCTGTGAGCTAGGCTGATGCTATGGCACTCACTCTAGCCAGGGCAACAGAGTGAGACTCTGTCTCAAAAAAAAAAAAACAAACTTAGCGTTTTTTGAGATAAAAGGAGGGAGATAAGGGAGTCCATG
>CAUYSK010035497.1:0-24595 GCA_963575035.1 Avahi laniger
CTGCTGTGGTCCTGGAGGTGGGGCCTTTGGAAGGATCAGGTTCACAAGAGGTCACGAGGGTGGGGCCCCACGATGGGATTTGTGTCCTGTGAGAAGGGAAGGAGAGGCCGGACTCTCTTCCAGAGCAGACGTTCTGTTCCCGTCTTTAACACAGCCCTCACTGTTCTCAGTCGATGCTTTGGTCACTCTGTGGTTCTTTTTTTTTTTTTTTTTTGAGAAAAATTCTTGCTGCGTTGCCCTGGCTAGAGTGCCATGGCGTCAGCCTAGCTCACAGCAACCTCAAACTCCTGGGCTCAAGTGATCCTCCTGCCTCAGCCTCCCGAGTAGCTAGGACTACAGGCATGCGCCACCATGCCCGGCTAATTTTTTCTGTATACATATTTTTAGTTGTCCAGATCATTTCTTTCTATTTTTTAGTAGAGACAGGGTCTCGCTCTTGCTCAGGCTGGTCTTAAACTCCTGAGCTCAAACAATCCACCCACCTTGGCCTCCCAGAGTGCTAGGATTACGGCATGAGCCACCGTGCCCGGCCACTCTGTGGTTCTTTTAAAACTCTGCCCTGCAAGTCCCAGGCCTCAGCTAACAGGCTGGAGATGGTGGCAGCCCCAGTCGGGCTTGTCCAGGTCACCTGGCCGCAGAGGTGGGTTTCAAACCCAGGAGCCCCTCACTCTCTCACATCTCAGGGAGTTGTCATCACGGGCACCATCCCTCTGGCAGCCGCGCTTCGGCAGCATTTCTCATGCAGCCTGGCGACAGTGCGGCCCAGACCTGCCCTGAAGGTGCCAGGAGAAAGTGGGCAAGGAGGAGAGGCCCCGAGGTCCTGCACGTGGGGGCCCTGGGCAGGTGGCCTCCCTTCTACACCCGGGCGCCTCCTAATACAGCAGTGGTGGCCCCTGTGCTCAGCTGAGTGAGGGTCCCGAGATGTCTGCACCTGATCCCCGGGACTGTGGTATGTGCCTTCCGTGGCAAAGGGGGCGGGAGACCAGGAGAGTGTCCTGGATCGTGTAGTGGGCCCCAAACGTAGTCACGTGTCCTCATAAGAGGGAGGCAGAGGGGATTTGCTGCGTACGGGGTGAAGCCACGTGGCCACAGAGACAGAGGTTGTGGTGATGCGGCCACAAGCCAAGGAACACCAGGAGCCCCCGCACTGGGAGAGACACGGAGGGACCCTCCCCTAGAGCCTGCAGAGGGAGTGTGGCCCTGACAACACCGTGATTTTAGCCCAGTGAGACCCGAGCCAGACCCCTGCCTCATAGAACTGTAAGATGGTAACGTTTTTTGTTTTAAGCCGCTAAACACGTGGTAATTTGTTACAGCCAGCAGTGAGAATGTAGCACACGCCCCTTCAGGGTGGTCGTGAGGCTGAAGGGAGGAGCGCTTGGCAGGTCCTTGGAGCAGTGCCTGGGGCTGAGGCGGCTCTGCCTCCCCGGGGCACAGCAGATGCAGACGGGGTCGGGGGGACATCCGTGCAGGAGGAGGGGTGTGGGGCGATGCGTGCACACACACCCCGCCCGTCTGCCAGGGTCAGCCCTGGTTGGGCGTGGACATGTCCCCTGTCCCTGGGAAGCTCCACACCCCTCGACGTACCTCTCAGGGTTGGTAGATTTGTTCCATTTTAGCACAAAGGCCCTGGAGAGCCAGCCTCGGGATGGTTCTAGGCCTTTCCGTGGGTCACCTGCCCAGTTTTCCAGGCCCAGGTTTATTTTTATTACACACAGCGGAAAACAGGAAAACATCCGTTGCTGTGTGATGAGGGTGACAGTCAGTGTGGAGATACGGGCTCATTTAACCCAGAAGTGCGCACGTTGCTCTCTCCAGTCGGTGTTAATTAAGCGGGATTACTGTATTCATACGCGCAATGCCTTGTAATTCTTCGCTAAGCAGCCAGACTTGTGTTTTATGGCTTAATTACCGCATCCCAGCGTGCACGCTGCCTGCAGGCCAGGCCGGGCCTGGCGCGGGAGCCAGGGCCACGTTAGGGCCGTTAACTCTGGGACGTGTCCCCGCCCTGTGGAGGTTTGGTTTCACCTTCTAAAGTCACCCCCACTGTGTGTCAGATCAGACCCAAACATTTCTAACATGCTGACATGGGGCCATTTATTCAGTAAAACCTGTTTTCGAAAGTTTTGGTCGTATGTGCTGGGGTAGACCCCACTTTGATAATGGAAATTTCTGCCCTTTATTCCGGCTCCTGCCCCTTCTCCCTCCTCGCTCTGACCTTGAACTAGCCCCACCTATGCATGTGGAGCGGGGAGGGTCTTGTGTTTCCTCTGGTCATAGCTGGGTCTTCCTCTGCACTTGGCCCCAGGAATCCCGGAACCAAATTTTCAGACCGTCCCCACAGCCCCTGGTTTGGTCAGTCCACTCTTACTCGGACGTCTTTGCTTTGGGCGTTGAACGTTTCTCTCTCATATGGCAGGATTTGGCAAACTTGGCCCATGGGCCACATCCAACCCATGCACCCTGCAAACTAAGAAAGATTTTTACATTTTTAAAGAGTTGTGACCACACACACACACACACACACACACACACATGAAAATGTGGTTCTAGACCCTGTCAGCTCTACTCTCTGGCCCTTGGCATGTGGCACTTGCCATCCCCTCTTTCACAGTGGCACCTCTGGGGTCGATGCCCTGTGCTCACCTGTGGGCCTCATTAGGGGCAGCCTGGCAGGGGGCCCACCTGGGCCACAGGGAGGCTCTGGGCCGCCCCAGCCTTCAGCCCAGCAGCCCCAGCGGCCTCCCCGCCCACCCTCCTTCTCAGGCGGGAAGGCTTTTCCCCACCCGGGAAGACTCGTGCAACACCCAGAGCTGGGCTCTGGGGACCTGGTTCCAGGGCCTGGTCCTGCCCCCCAGCACTGGACTCTCAGCCTCTCAGCCTGCCCCTGCCTCCTGGGCATGACCCTGCCCTCCTTGGGGTTCCCGACACTCTGCTTGTTAGTAATTCTTACCCTCTGCTTGGCTCACCCCCGTCAGTTTCAGTGCAGACGTCCCCAACCCAGAGACACGACCAGACTCTTCCAGGGCTGGGGAGGGCCTCTTCCCGGGGTCCCCTGAGCCAGTTCTGACGGTGCTTGGCCCACTGTGGGTCACCAACAAGGGCAGAGCCTCTGTCCCCTGGGTCGGAGTAGACGTTTGTTGGCGCACTCAGTCGGGGGTCTGTTAGGCAGAACCTACGGAGCCGGCAGACCTTAACTGTTTTTGACCTACAGTGACGGCAACTCCCCGCGGCTCCACCTAATGCAAAGTTGAAGGACTCGAATCCAGGGGAGGGAGGACGGAGCCAGGGTCTCTGCCCAGTTGCTGGGTGGCAGCTCTGACCCCAGGCTCTCACACACTGACATCCCCTCCTCACCCGCCCTCCCAGGTGTGGTGGTTGGGGTCTGAGCAGCGCTGCTAGGTGCCGTCGCCCACCCACACCCCACGCCCCAACCAAGAAAGAGACAGACCAAGGACGCAAGAGGAGCGGAGAGCAAACTCCGCCCACGTTGCCCACAAAGCCAATGCTGAGCTGGTCGAGGTAGCTTAGGTCTGCGGGGGTTAGAGGGGTCAGCTTCCTTCCGGCAGTTCCTTCCCGTAACCAGATCGATGGGCCAGAGTGCTCCAACCCGAGGTGTGCAGCAGGTTCACTGTGCTGGTTACCTACCTGCCCGTGCTGGGTGACACAGAACGCCCAAGAAGTGGTTGTTCCTTACCGATACGCGGCAAGGCACAGCAAGACCAGCCCCCAAGGCTCGGGAAAACTGGTCGCGTCCTGACTGCATGTGCCCCACTTGTACTGCAGCTGAGGGACCCCGAAAAGCAGAGGGTTTTGTGCCCCGGTGATGTGACGTGATGGGACTTCCAGTTTCTGGGGAGGACTGGGACAGCCCTTGCTGTCCCCGAGAGCCCCTCCTCCTCTCAGCACGTTGCGGCCCCAGCACATTCTGCAGTCATTCTTGAGAACTGCAAGCAAAAAGGGGGCAGACTGGGTTAGTCCAGGGCCGTGCAGGGAGCCGCCCTGCACAAGGAGCCAGCGTCTATCTCCGAACCCACCAGGAGGAGCGGCAGGGCCAGAGACATTTGGTGATGTTCACGCCCCACCCCAGATGCACGAAGCGATGAACCTTCCTCCTCTCTGGCTCTTGGCCCAGAGAGAGGCTGGGAGCGTTGAGTTGTGAGTGTCTCTGCCCTCTGCAGACCTCTCCCGTGGAGGGCTGCAGCTAGCACACCTCTGAGTGCGTTCTGTGCAGGGCGTGCAGAAAGCAGGAGCCCACTAAAGCGGGCCCCTGGGACCACAGCCGCTAGCCAGGAGCAGAAGAGCCGCTTATTTCCTCGTCCCTCTCTGGAAGCCTCCAACGCAGGGAGGGAAAGCATCTATTCCTTACTGCTTGTGGAACTAGTAGGTAGAGAGGCCTGTGGCACTGTGTTGAGAAGGATTCAGATGCTCACCCGGCTCAGACAAGCGTGCAGTGTCTTGGGGATCTGTGGGGGATTTGGCCATCTCTGCTCTCACAGCAACAGACCGGAGGCCTGTCCTGTCTCCGAGACAAAGGCTGGCATGGAGGGAGGGCCTGCAACGCTGCTTGTGTTCATTTCGCAGGGCTGCTGTAACAGTACCACAGACTGGGTGGTTGAAAACAGCAGACATCTACTGTCTCCTTGTTTTGGGTGCCAGAAGGTCGAGATTGAGGTGTCGGCGGGGCCACGCTCCACCCGAGGCTGCGGGGAGGAGCCTGCCTTGCCTTCTCCTGCTCCTGGTGGTGACTGGCGCTCCTTGGCACCCCGCGGCATTCCTTGGCTTGTGGCCGCACCACTCCGGTGGCTGCCTCTGTCATCGCACGGCCTTCTCCTGTCTGTGTGCAAACTTCCCTCTTCTTGGAGAACACCAGTCGTATTGGATGAAGGACCCCCCCCCACACTCCACTATGACCTCATCTTCGTTTATATCTTAGTTACATCTCCAATAACCCCACATCCAAATGAGTTCGCATTCTGAGGTGCAGTGGGTTAAGACTCCCGGTATCTTTTGGGGGACGCTGCAACTTGTGCCCCAGCTGTGCCGGGCCAGGCCTTTCAGAGCCTCTCAGGTTTCTATGCTTTGTTTTAAAAAAAGGAAAAAAAATGAAAAATATCCCAAATTGCAACTTTTTTGGAAAACAGCAGTCATTGCCCACTAGAATCAAAGACGCACCTCCTGTGCAAACCAGCTCGCCACTCTGGGGCACACACCCCTGACAGGCTCCCCGACATGGGCCAGGAGACACACTCTAGGGATTTCCAAGCAGCTCCGTTCATAGTAGCAGAAAATCGGAAACGATGCAAATGTCTGTTAACGAGAGAAGATCAGGGCGCTGTCACCTGCTCTCTCGCTGATGCTGTTCAGCAGCGGCAAAGGGGCGGATGGCGGCTGCACGTGTCCAGGCGATGAGTCTCAGAAATGGTGTGGAGAGGGACATCTCAGCCTCTGAGCGGTACAGAAAGTATGATACAGTCTATGGAAAGTTCCAAAAAAAAGGCAAAATGATTTATGTAAAGTTTTTTTTTTTTTAAGGAAAAAAGGCAAAATGAAATCAACATATTATTTAAGGATAGGAACGGGTGATAACGCTAAAAAGAAAAGCTGGGACCTGGGAAGCACAGAGACCCCGGTAACTCAGGAGGAGGGGGCGGCCGGGAGGGCAGCCGGGCCTTCGGCAGGGCTGACCGTGCTGCGGCTCTTCGGCGGAACTTCCTTTATCCTGCTCATATGTATGCGATCATCTAAATGTATTCATAATCGTATGGAGAAGGAAAAACATCTCCCAGAGTATGTGCCCATGTGTGTGTGCATGTATGTGCATCTGTGAAGAAGCCACACCTCGGATGTGTTCGTCTGTGTGGCCGTGCCCGGCGAGACATGTAGCTGCTGGCTGGTGCACACAAGGTGTGTGTGCGTCCTGCTCTGCCGAGGTGAGGGGTTATGGGTGGGCTTCCTGTGCGCTCGGTGTTTTCCTACTCAGCGTCCTACCTAGAGCCCGGGATCCCCACAGGCAGCAGCGGGACACCTCCGAAGCCCTGTTGAAGGGCTCTCTGTGAAAATGCAAATACAGGTAACCCCAGCCCCCAGTGCAGCGCCCAGGTGATGACTTCCGCATCACCCCTTCAACCCTCTCTGTGCCTGTGACAAACGCAGCTGCCACCTCCTTCCTAGGTCTTGAGCAGGACTCTCCCCTTCTAAGATACAGTCTCAGTGTTCACATCCTCCCCCCACCCCTCCCCCGGGGGCTGCCATCGCTGGCTGCAGCCAAGTGCATTTGGAACAGGCTTTTGGTTCCCTTTCAAAACAGCAGCCCAGTTTCACGTTCCTAAGTGTTATGAGAAGAACTGAAAGTTGCCTTTTTTATCCGTTTTCAGTAGAAACGAAGGCAATTTTCTTAACTCCCTGGTCTGTCCTGGAAGGCCCAACCTGAGTGCCTGGCTACCTAGAAATTCTCCCTAAATGTCTAAAGGTGTGAAGGATTCTCAGGCAACACCTCCCCTGGGACGCCCTCCCAGATTGCCCCCTGGCCAGTGGATCCCTCCCTTTGCACATGTGTAGCCTTCCTGAAGTCTTGGTTTGATGTAGGGCCGCAGTGTGGAAAGATGAACAAATGCAGAGGTGGACCCTAGACCAGAAGCCATCTGTCCCTCTGCCCTGTCATTGTCCTTCAGTGCAGCCCTGTGGAGAAGAAATCCCTGAAGGAGAAGATCCAGGTCGTGGGCTAGTGACCAAGTGCCCGGGGCTGCTGTGGGCCAGCGCGGCAGCCAGGGGCTCTGGGGCGTCCGAGTGGCGTTGAGCTGGGCGTCACGCAGCAGCTGGGGAGCCTGCCCAGCCCCGCCCACCAGCCCCACGGAGCGCAGGACCAAAGCCAACGGGCATCTGTGAACTCGCCCTTGGCAGCGTCAATAAACCAGCCGTCGGGGGCTCTGCCAGTGAGCCCTTCTCTGCGGTTTCAGCGCCAGCTCTGAGACGTGGCATTTCTGCTTGAATTCGAGAAGCTCGGAGCTCCTTTTTAAAGGACACTGCTTCTGTCGCGTTCCGAAGCCTCAGCATGTGTGAGCAGGCAAGCCTTGGGTTGTAGAAATTCCGAAACCCTAAATCTGCCTCGCTGTGGCTATGGGTTCCGCATCCTCCTAGGTGTTCAGAAGTATCCGATGTGTCATTTACTGGGTTTGAAAGAGGCTGGAGCTCTTCTTATCGGGGTGCCCAGGGATTGCATGTAGAAGAAGCAGTCTTCTTTCAAGGGCCATTTGTTTTTCAAAATCGGGGGTTTTAAGCTGAGAAAGATATCAGTAATCCTTGGCCTGAGTCCTGCGGGTCTCTGCAGGCCGCGGGATGGAGTCCCTGGATCTGACAGCTGCTTTAAACGTGCAGGAAGCCTAAAGTTGCCGGCAAGGTCGCTCAGTGCCTGGTTCTGTGTCAGGGCTAGAATTGTGTCGGCTCACCCCACAAAATCCTCCAGATCTGTTCTACCCGCCAGAGCCCGTCTGCAGCTCTGGCTGGCAGTTATATTTGTCTTTAATTAATATAAAATGGAGAATTGGGTATTATTTTCCAAGTGCAGCCTGCTTGGAAAACCAGGCGTCCTCAGAGTCAGGGAGAGGGAGCACATAAGGCTGTCCTTGGAGCCAGCTCTGCGCTGGCATTTGAGAAGCTCAGGCTCAGGCACTGGCCTGAGGTCACAGGCATGTCTCGTGCCACCCTGACACGCCCTGGCCTTGGCAGCGGAGGAGGGGAGTGTCATAGAACCAGGCTCCAGTTCGTTCCTTTGCAGCTGAGCCGCAAGAGGCCCTCGAATTGGAGTTTGCACGCCTTCTGTTGCGAGGCGACCAGGTGCCCTATCCAGATCCGAGAGTGGGCTGCCGTGCTGGGGGAATTTCAGGGACACCTGAGCTCCCATTGGTCCCTTAAGTGTTTTTTCATGGTAGTAAAATACATATTAATACAATATAAAATTTGCCATTCTAACCATTTAAAAGTGAACAGTAAATTTAGTACGTTCACGAGCTTGTGCAACCACCACCGCTGTCTAGCTAATCACCCCAGAAGGAAACCCCGTACTTGCTGGCAGTCACACCCCGTTGCCCCTCCCCAGCCGCTAGCGGCCACCAACTTGCCTTCTGTCTCTGTGGACTGACCTGTTCTGGGTGTTTCCTGTAAGTAAAGCCACATGGCAGCGTGGCCTTTCGTGTCTGGCTCCTTTACTCAGCGTTATGTTTTGAGATTCATCCCTGTCGTATCAGAACTTCATTCCTTTTTAGGGCTGAATAGTATTCCAGAATAGACACAAATATATAATTCCACCTTATGTGTATATATTCCATTCTCTCTTTATATATAATGTATTCTGTGTTGTTTGTGTATACCACATTTTCTCTGTCCATTCGGCAGTTGGTGGACGTTTGGGCTGTTTCTGCCGCCTCTCGGCTACCGTGAACGGTGCTGCTTTGAACACGGGAGTGTGTGCGTGTGTCTGACTCCCTGTTTAGTGGAATTATCAGGGCATGTGGCAGCTGGGTGTTTAACAGATTGAGGAACTTCCAGACTGTTCTCATGGCCCGCAGCTGGTTCCCTCACACCCTAGGTCATCCCTCTGGGGGCTCTGATTCGGGCAGACAAAGCCGCGTCCTGGGAGCTGTGGCACCTCTGCGGCAGGCGTCCCCGGCTTCTCTCCTCTTCCTTCTTGCTCCTCCAAACGCAGTCCAGCTGTGCGTCCATCCCGCAGGTCCTCCCTGGGCTCAGCCTCTGGCCAGGTGTTGTCTGAGCAGGGCGCTGAGACGCAGGAGCCGGTTGGGTCCTCTCGGGGCCCCTCGTCCTGCAGGTTCCCGAACAGCCGCGACACCGTCACTGGCCGTTAGTCCACGTGGCCAGGTTTCCGTGGGAAGCCTCTGGTTTCGGCCCGGGGTTTTCTTGCCTGCGTCCCACTGACCGTGGCTAACCAAGGAGATGGCACTCTCTGAGCAGTGAAATTAATTAGTGTCGGTTTGTGTTCCTGTTACCCTGTTATTCAAAACTCTGCGGTATCTTTCCAGAGAGTTCCTGGAGACCGCGTTGTGCGGGTTATTTATAGCCATCGGAATGAGGTTTTGCGTAATAGACCGTGTTTAGTTGAGAGGTTTGTAATTTGAGATCAAGGTCTGCCATGGGCTGTAAACAGATGAGACGAGATCGGATCGGCGTTCAGTGGTGAATGGGTTCCTGTGGGCCTGGCCCCCCGCCCGGGCGGGCGGCGTGGGCAGCTGAGTGCCGCAGAGAGAGGCCCGGAGAAGCAGTGCCCTGTGACTGTCAGAGCAAGGCGTGGCCGAGAAGGGCAGAAACAGCAGCCCCTCAAGGCACTGTGCTCTGCTCACCCACAGGCCTCACGCTGCCCCTTCCACGATGGGGACACCGAGCCCCAGGGCAAGGTTGGGTGACCTGCCCCCGAGACCCCGTGGGCCCTATCAGGAGCTGATCGTTCTGAGAGAATAAGCCATCGTCCCCAGGTGGCCTTGGCACCTCTACGTCCGTCTGAGTAATTCCTCACATAGCCTAGTCAGTGGCTGGAATAGTAGCTCTTTTCACAAAGAGAGGCAAGAAAAAGTCCCTTGCAATTTAGGGTGAGATTTCCAGCCAGCGCATCTGGCAGGTTTTCCTTTGTTTATCTGGAAAAAGTACCAGGAATCAGGTGTGGTGGGCAGTAGTCAGGAGACCTGCTTCTGCCTTTCCTGTGTGACCCTGGGTGAGTCACTCAGCCTCTCTGGTCAGAGTAAAGTGGGAAAACGAGCAGCTGTTCACTCTGCCCCGCAAGAACACAAGGACGTATCTAGAAATAGATTCTTCTCTCTGGAAGGAGGTTAAGGGGCTAAGAAAAAGAACACTCAGTAGCCTCTTTCTGGCCTCCTTGCTTGGCTCCCGCCCTTAACCCCAGCCTGACCTTCACACTGGACCCGCCCAGCTGAGGTTAAGCAGTGCCGCTGCTTCAGAACTGAGCGAGCCCGGCCAGGCCTGAGGGCAGACGGCAGCCCAGTGGGCTCTGTGCCGCAGGGAGTCGGGAGTCGCCAGTGTCCCCTTGGACAGGCCAGGAGTGTGCAGGGACACCAGCCCCTCCTCCAGGCCACTCTGCCCTGGGCCCTGGTGGCCACATGCTCTTTGTGAGAAGTCCCTGGACCAGTGGGCCCAGGGAGCGATGCTAGAGCCAGTGTGCGCACAGCGGGAGCTGGGCACAGGCGGGACACGGGGACGGGGGAGCCCTCGGTGACCAGAGCCCTGGGTCCTTAGCCTCTGCCAGGTGGTCACCTCTGACCTTCCAGGGAGGAGGCCAGGCCCAGAGTTTAGCCCAGAAACAGCTTCATCTGGCAAAACCCCCTCGGGCCGTGGTGTGCAGCCTGGGCAGTTCCCGATACCAGAGCCTGGGGCCACACCCTCCCCAGGTTCCAGGAGGGACGTGTCCCTGTGGGAGGAGGTGCGTCTTTCCAGGAAAGTCAGCACCGTCAGGGGCCTGACGGGAGGTGCCGAGGCCTCATCTCCATCGTGGATTTTAGATTTCCGTGGACTCTGGCTCCGGAGAGGCCAGCGGGCACAGGCGCCCTCGCTGGCCCTGCCCCACCCAGGCACCTGTCTGGAGCTGCAGGCACAGACACCGTGACGAATCGTGAGCCTCGCCTGTCTCTGGGCTGTCAGAGACTCAAGGCTTTGAGTTTCAGGATGAGAACATTCAAAGAACAAAGTTGCTCCAAGAAGCTGCCCGTCCGTCCTCCCTGCCCCATCTTCCCGCTGCCGCTGGACCCAGCAGTGGGGACCAGGGCCTGAGCAGTGCCCGGGGCAGCGGGAGCAGACGGGGCTATTCCATTTCAAGTGCACCTGGGCACCTCCTACCCTCGCGCTGGGACCAGGGGGTCACAGAGATGGTGAGGCGCAGGGCTGGCCCTCCAGGATGTGGGGGAGGAGAGTCAGGGGTGTAACTGTAACTCGGCCACTCCTAGAACCTGCTAACTCAAACTCTGAAGTCTAATGAGATCCCTGGCAGTTGTCCTAGTCGTTAGACTGTGAATACATTCTGGGATCTTTGAAGAATGGGTTAGGAGTCTCAGATGGAAGAGGTTGGAGTAGGACGGTCAGAGGAGCCAGAACAGCATGTGCAAAGGCACTGGGGCTGCTTTACCAGGGAGCTCAGTCCTGGTGGGGAGTGAGGAGAACCAGAGCACAGCAGGAGATGATTCCCAAGCATGAGATGGGCTGATTTTCAGATGGGCCTTTGGTGGTATAGGGGTGGCTCAGAATGATCCTGCAGCTGCTCACACCAAAGATGCTTCCTGGCAATGGGGCTCTTAGAAGCAGCCCAACCTGCTGTTGTCCATCTGGGGACCCCGGCCCCAGGGTTCCTGAGGGATGATACTTCATGGCATCTTATCTTGGAGGGGAGAGAACAATAGATTGTTCCAGAGGGATGATTTCAGTCTTGCGCTTCCTGCCGCTGGCTCCAAGCTTCCAGCGGCGGAGGGAGTGGGGGAGGAGAAAGATCACTGAGTGGCGACATTCCTCATAAATCCAGTTCCAGACAGGAACGTGGCCTTGGTGCCAGCCCGCCTGCGTCTCGGGGCTGGTGGCCATCAGACTTCCTCAGGTTTCCTTTGCTCTGGCTCCAGCAGGAAAGCATCAAGAAGTGGGTCGGATATTTGCATCCGTGACTGAATTTGCACGATGAATCCAGAGTGAGCTCTGTGGTCCTTCCCTCCCTCTGCCTCTTTGAGAGAGAGAGAGTTCTCCATATGGAAAAGTTCCCGGTGTGGCTAACTCATCTGAGCTCTCGCTGAACGCGCATTGGAGTGGAAATGGCTAAAAATAAGGTCCCTGGAGGCCGCCAGCCATTAAGAAGTCGGCAGGTGCTCTCGTAGCTCTTGGTCCCAACATGCAACTCGCCGAAGGGTGAGAGACCAACTGTATTAGGAAAATTCAAGTGCCAAGGGTCGGTCCTAAATATGGGCTTCTGGAGGAGGGGCCCCTCCCGACTGCCGTCTCCCAGCTGCTCTGAGGGTTCACGGCTCGCTCCGTGCGCACCCACCCCCGAGGCTCACGGCAGCGTGGCCCGGCCGCTCAGCAAGAGCAACTTCCGAAAGAGCCACTTTTACTTTAAGATTCGGAGGGGTGGGGGCATTTCTCACGTACACAGAAATGTGGCTCTGTTGGAAAGTGCCGTCTTAAGCTTAAACTTCGCGCTCATGGAAAGGATTCTTGAGAGGTTCTGCAGACCTCGGCCCGGGTCCTGCCCCAGGCCGCCACCCCACAGCCCACCTGCACTCTGGCCAGAGGGCCTGTGTCGCTGCTGCTGGTGGCTCAGCCAGATGCCCCTGAAACTGCCGAGCCTGCCCTGTAGCCCGTGCACGTTCCATACGTGTGCACATGTGCACGCATGCACTTCCTGGGTCCAGCGCCCAGCGCGTGACAGTGCAGACAGGGATTAGGAGAGGGCCAAAGCCGGGACTCCCGGGTGTGAGCATGCGCCGATACATTATATTTTGTGTGTGTGTGGAACGCGTGCACGTGCGCACCTGTGTATTGTGTATCAGTACGTCCTGCACGGTGTCAGGGAAGCCTTGCCGCTGCTGCTTCTGGAGTTGCCACCAACGTCCTCGCACAGTGACCACAGGCCAGGGGCCTCGCACCTGCCCTTCCTGAGCTGAGTGTGTCCGTGGAGTGTTTGATCTTGGTGGCCACCTCAGCCCAGGGTGCTGGCATCACCCACCCCAGGCCACCCTTCCCTGAATTGTGGCCCCCTGGACTCACTGTCCAAACCCTTCAGAGGGCAGAGTGGTCCAGAGGGACCCCAGGTAGCTGTGCACCCCGGCGGTTCACAGCTGCTGCGTGCAGATGGGACAGAGGTGCTGAGATGCAGGCCTCGCCCCAGGCATCCAGGGTCACACGTCATGCTCTGTTCACATCTCACTTTCCCTGAAAGAGAGGTTTCCACTACAATCCCCACCGTGGGTGGGAGAGCCGTTCATGGGTGTTTATTTTATTTCATTTTATTTTTTAGAGATAGGGTCTCACTCTGTTGCCCAGGCTAAAGTGCAGTGGTACAATCATAACTCACCGCACCCTTGAACTCCTGGGCTCAAGTGATCCTCCTACCTCAGCCTCCCGAGTAGCTGGGGCTACAGGCATGCACCTCTAAGCCAGGCTAATTTTTTACAGACAGGGTCTCGATATGTTGCCTATGTTGGTCTCAAACTCCTGGCCTCAAGCAATCCTCCCACCTTAGCCTCTCAAGTAGCTGGGACTAAAACATATGCTTCAACACCTGGCTAATTCTTTATTATTATTATTATTATTATTATTTAGAGATGGAATCTCACTGTGTTGCCCAGGCTGGTCTCAAACTCCTAGCCTCAAGCGATCCTCCCTCCTTGGACTCCCAAAATGCTGGGATCACAGGCATGAGCCACTGTGCTCAGCCTCATGGCAGAAGGGAGTCTCTGTCCCTAAGCAGCCGAGCCTGGTGCTCTGGGCTCCCCAGGAGGCAGTCCTGGGACTGAGAGCAGAGAGACCGTGGGGCGGCAGGCTGTGCTTCCCTCCCAGCTGGCTTCAGCTCTGGACTCTTTGCCGCCGCCAACGCCGCCTCCTCCTCCTCGCCCCCCACCTCCGCCCCCCGGCTGGCTTGCTGCCGCTCAGCGTGCAGACACTCAGGGCTGCCGGCAGCTAATGTTTCACGTGCCCCTAGATTTTATTTTTGCATTACCGCAGTGCCCACGGTGACATATTTGCATAAGTCATTTCACTGGGTCACTCTGCTCCCCTGACTCCTCTTCTGGGTGCTGAGCACCATCTGCTCGGTGTCACGGCACTGCCACAGGGGCAGGTGGGTCTCTGCATGCCCCCGGGCAGGGCATGGGTCCCTGTGAGCAGAGGGCTCTGTGGACGTTTCCTCGCCTGCCCGTTAGGCTGCAGCGGGGACAGTGGGGTGGCCCCAGCCGCTCTTCAGTTTTCCCTGTGCCCCTTGGGTTTTCGTGGAAGCACCGAGGCTCTTTCTGGGGAGTGGGGAGCAGGACCCGCCCAGCAGAGGGCCGCGCAGCATGGAGGAGGCGGCGTTCCCGGGATCCCGGCTGTGCGCCTTACCAGCTGTGTGAGCTTATGTCACTCAACCTCTCTGTTCCGTGGTGTCATTGTCATTATTTTTAGGGGCTCATCTGCTCGAGAACGATTTGTGTTCCTACAGGGTAAAGTTCCCACTAGACTCTGGGTTTACAACAGTGACAAAAACAGAAACATTTCCTGTGCTTAGTTAGCTTACCATTTACGGAGGCAGAACACACACAAGTAAACTCTTTACCGATCGCGAAAATGCCACGACGACAGCGGACAGTAATTGCGAGGATCTGGGTAAATTGCGTGATCCTAAAGGGCTTCCTGGAGGAGGGGACATTCTGACTGGGACCTGGGTAAGGGCTGAGCAGGGCACGAGCCAGGCGATGTCTGGAGCCGAGCATCGCAGGCTGGGAGGAGGGTGCGTGTGGAGGCCGCCGTGCGGTGGCCTGAGCCGTGGGCCTGGGCGGAAGCAGGATGATCCCCGTAGGCAGCCTTGTAGCTGTGGCCCAGCTGCCAGACTGATTGGGGCCAGATGGACGGGGCACCAGGGTGGTAGCTGGCAGGATGGGGGCTGTGCGGGTGAGGAGGGGAGGCTGGAGGCGGCGCGGCGATGGCTGCGGCTTTGTGTTGGTCTCAGGACAATGTCCGAGCCTCTTGCTCCCTCCTGCCCAGACTGCACATGTGGCCTGAGCTTCAGGCTTGCCTGCTGCCCGGGCCTGGACTCGGCTGGTAGACGTTGCCACCGTCGACAGCTTCCTCTCCACACCCTGCCAGCATCTAGGAGGCTTGGGCCTGAGCCAGGGGACAGCTTGGGGACACAGTAGGGGC
The DNA here is from genome assembly GCA_963575035.1 of Avahi laniger. Lineage (NCBI taxonomy): Eukaryota > Metazoa > Chordata > Mammalia > Primates > Indriidae > Avahi > Avahi laniger. The sequence goes on from CAUYSK010035497.1 coordinate 14,893, forward strand.
CTTGGCTGTGAGGGCCCTCCCTGCCACTGCTTCTCCTGGGCTTCCCCGTGGTGTTGCTACCTGTGTTGATATCACTGAACAAAGCTGAGCTTTCCCTGTTTCCACCTCTGTGTAGATGGCATTTTGCTGACTTCTGCCTCGGCCCGTCAGCATGCTTTTGCGGTGCGCCCCGCTGACGTGTGGGACCCGTCTGTTCACTTTCCCGCCGGTGTGGGATTCTGTCGTACGACTAGACAGGTCCCTGGTCCCTTATCCAAAGCCCATGGGGCCAGGTGCACTTCAGAATAAAGATATGTTGTGCATATATTTATTTTACACTCTAAAAATTATAAAATGTAATATTATAAAACATACCATAAAATAAACATTATAAGACAAAAAATTCTATACATCTTGTGTATCATTCCAGTCAACTAGTGCCCTGTATCAAGCACCTTGAATTTTTGGCATCAGAATGTCTGGATATTTGGTGGGATAAACACAGAGGAGAAAATGCCCTCGGATCTGTTTGGGCCGGTTTTGCTACCCCGAAAGAGGAGAAATGCGTTTTGTTTTCAGAGCCTCGTGGACATGGGAATTTGGAGAGTGGTGTTGTGGGTTTCTTCTGTCCTTGCTGTGTTCGTCACCTGCCCATGGGGTGGGCTCCTGTTTCTGGTGACCGTGAACAGATGTGCTCTGAGCACCCCTGTGCGCCCCCGCTGTGCATGCGCAGATGTCGGGGGAATGGCTGCCAGATCGCTGGGAGCCAGATGTTCGGCTCTGCGGGTGGTGGCACAGAGCTTCCCGTGACAGATCCCAACTATCTGGGTGACAGTTTCCGTGGCCCCACACCTACGGCTGTGGTGCACATCTAGCAGTTTTTGCCACTCTAGGGATGCTTGGTGGTTTCGTATTGGCATTTGAATTGGCATCTCCTGATTGCTAATGGACTTAAGCATCTTTTCCTGTTTCTGGGCCATTTGCAGTTCCTTTGCTATAAAACACTTGTTCTCATCTTTTGCCCAGTTTTCTCTTGGGTTCTTCCTCTTTTCTGCCTGATTTGGGTCTTTCTCTATTTTGTTTATTGGTCCTTAGCTTGTCTCTTCACTTTTCTTATCACAAGTAGTTCCTGATTTATTGATTTACTTATTTTTCGAGACAGGGCCTCACTCTGTCACCCAGGCTGGAGTGCAGTTGTGCCATCATAGCTCTCTGCAGCCTTGAACTGGGCTCAAGCGATCCTCCTGCCTCATCCTCCCAAGTAGCTGGGACTATAGGTGTGTGCCACCACACCTGGCTAATTTTTCTGTTTTCTTAGAGATGAGGTCTCACTCTTGCTCAGACTGGTCTCGAACTCCTGGCCTCAAGAGATCCTCCCACCTCAGCCTCCCAAAGTGCTGGGGGGACAGACCTGAGCCACCTAATTTAATGTAGATAAATTTATCAAACTTTCCTTCAAGGTTTGTGATTCTGTGTCTTATTTAAGAAATTCTTTTCTACCAAGAAGTCATAGAGCTACATTCTCGTCTTATTTTCTAGGAGTTTAATGTTTGCCTTTCACATATAAGTCTTTAATCCAAGAATTTGGGGGGTTTTTGGTACGTGTATGGTGTGAGGTAGGGATTCAATTTCATTTTTTCTCCCCTGGATAACCCATTCATCCACTGTCATTTGTGGACTATGACACTTTCTCCAGGGTCCACAGTGCCGGCCCGGTCACAAACCACACTTCCACATGGCTGCAGCTCTGTTGCTGGGTTGCCCACCGGTCCACGTGTCTTTCCCAGCACCACCTTCATCGTGTGTGAGCAAGCCTCCCCACCGCAACCCACCCCGCCTTCCTTGTTTCTCCTCAGGTTTATTTTGGCCATTCTTGGCTCCTTACTCTTTCATACACATTTTTAAATCAGCTCATCAAGTTTCACCAAAACAAAATAGCAACAACAATAACAAAAAAAACCCTTTTGGGACCTTGAATGGACTTGCATTGACCCAGAATAGACCGATTTGGGAAAAATTAACACTTTTGCAATATAGTCTTGCTCTCTAAGAATATGATGTATTTCTCTATTTATTTATGTCTTTTTTAATGTCTTTCGAACAGGTTTCTCAATTATCTCCATAAAGAGCTTCAGCAGTGGTTTTAGATTTAAAACTACTCCTGGGTAGTTTAACTATTGTCACTTCATGGCATTCATGGTATTCATTTATTTCATTCTTTTTTTTTTTTTTTTTTTTGGTAGGATTTTCCCTCTTTTTTTGGAGACAGGATCATCCTTTTGTCGCCCAGGCTGGAGTGCAGTGGCACAGTCACAGCTCACTGCAGCCTCGAACTCCTGGGCTCAGCAACGCTTCTGCCTCCGCCTCCCGGGTAGCCGGGACTACAGGCGTGTGCATGATGCCCGGCTAATTTTTAAAAAATTTTTTTGTAGAGACAGGATCTCGCTACGTTACCCAGGCTGATCTTGAACTCTTGGCTTCAAGCAATCCTCCTGCCTCGGCCTCCCAAAGTGCTGGGATTACAGGCGTGAACTAGCACATCCGCGGTATATTTTTCAAAATTACGTTTGCTGGTTGTTGCTGGAATGTAGCAATGCAGCTGACTTTGGTATATTGATTTTTAGTTTATCCAGCCACCTTGCTAAATTCTCTTATGAATTCTCTTTTGTCTGTTGATTATGTCTTTCCTTCCTTTCCCTTTTCTCTCTGCTGGCTCGGACCTACAATAGAATGTTGAATAGGAATGCTGATAGTGGGCGTGCCTGTCTTGTTCCTGATCCTTAAAAAAATGCTTTCAGAATTTCTGTTGACTCTGGAGGTTTTTAGGATGTGCAACTCACCAGGTTAAAATATTTCATTCTTTCCTCATGTGCAGGAGGTGTTGGGTTAATTGCAAGCAGATACTGGATTTCATCAAGTGCTTTTTCGTGTCACTTGTGAAGATCATATGGCTTTTCTCCTTTGCTAATTAATTGTATCCATTGATTTTCTACTAGATCGATCTTAGGTTCCTAAGATGAACCCAACTTAGTGTCATCTTTTTAATAGATTGCCAAATTCCATTTGCTAACATTTTGTTTAGGATTTTTACGTCTGAGTTCATGAATAAGATTTGCCTATAATTTTCCTTTCTTTATACTATTCTTACTTGAGAGTCAAGCTTTTGCCAGTCTCACAAGCTGGGAATGTTCTCTCTTTTTTTCCGGAAGGCATTGCTTGGGTTAGAATTATTTGTTCCTTCCACGATGGGTCGAGCCCGCTCAGAAAGCCATCTGGGCCTCATGTTTTCTTTATGAAAAGATCTGCAATTTCTCCTTCAATTTCTTTCAAGGGCACAGGACTCCTCAGGTCTTTATTCTTCTTGAGGCACTTCTGCAAAGTCTGGATCCATTTCCAGCTCTCCCCCCAGATGTTCAAGGCCTCCCCCACCCAAGCCTCTGTTTCTAGCCTCTTCCTCTATTCTTGCCCACCTCCAAACACCCTTCACTCCAGCCGAACACGGCTGCTCAGAGTTCTGCACGTGTGTCCTTCGGTCATTCAACACACCACATTGGGCGTCTGATCGTTCATCTTGCTTCATCACCCGCTTACCTGCCCCTCCCTGGGGCCATGTCCAGGGCACGTCTCCCTGCTGGCTCCGGACTCCTCCGGCCCCAGCCCCGCGTGGTGGAGTTCTGGAGGCCCAGTGGGTTGACAGTCTGGCACCGCGTGCTGTGCAGAGGGGCAGCGTGGCTGCGGGAGCCACCGTCGGGCTCACCTGGTCTGCGGTGCCCCGAGAGCCTCTCTCTCGAGGTGACATCTCAAGCGGGGTCTGGAGGGGGAAGGAGACTTTGCCAGCTGAAGAAAAATCTCTCCTGACTGGCGCGAGTTCCCCTGGCCACTCTTACGTGGCCCTTCCAGCACACCCCGTGGTGTGGCCAAGAGGCATCTCCTCCTCAGGGCTCCTTCGGGCTTCCCGTGTGTGCCGAGGCCTCGCTGTTCCTTGGGGCCCTCACGGGTGGCACAGGCACGTGGGCTGTGCACGCTGGAAGGAAGAGGGGACACGGGGCGAGGGAACGCTGGCCTGCGCGAGTGCCAGGAGGGGCTGAGCTCAGCCCCTGCCCGCGGTGTCCACCCGAGCCCGGAGGCAGCAGCCGCGCCTGAGAGCCAGTCGCACGTGCACTCGGCTTTCTTCAGGGGGCCTGAGGGCGTCCGTTGAGAGCTTTCAGAAGACACGTAAGACACAGGCGCAGACGGACCTCAGTGGTGAGAAAGGCCCCCAGCTCCAAGCCTGTGCCCATGCCGTGCCCGCAGCCTGACGCCGCACCCCGTCCTCGCCCTGCGCAGCCCTCACTTCCTCTGCTGAGAAGCCTCCACCATCCCTCAGGTTGGGGCGACAGCCCAGCTCCAGACTGCCTCGAGGTCATGTTCGCCCGTGACCCCAGGGGAAAATGAACTCTTGAGGTCCAGGGGGGCGGGGCCCGTACCTCTGTTGACCACGTGGGGCAGCAGGAGGCCCAGGGAATGAAGGGGTGGGGGCAGGGAGGGGAGGAGACGGGGGGGGGGAGGGGGGGAGGCAGGAGGGGACGAGGCTTCCCCAGTGAGGAGGCAGCTGGCCCCTTTGCCACCCCACCATCCCGGGCAGCTGCCCAGCTGAGCCCTCCACTCCCACATGGGGATTCTTCTCACGGCGTTTTCCATTTCGGTGAAGTCCTGCCGGCCTCTGGGCAGAGCGAGGCCTGGGTGTCCGGGACCAGGAATAAAAGGAACAAAGCCACACATCTGGACCCTGGCGCCTCTTCCCGCCCAGAAGCCTAGAGCCCTTGAGGGGCCAGTGGGGGCTCAGAGCCTCTTGCCCCGTCACCCTGCCCAACCCCGCCTGGCCCTCGGCAGCTCCTCTCAGTTTCCCACCCTGCCCCCCCGGCCGCCCCCCCATGGCCTGTGGTTTCTTCTAGAGCCTAATGCTGGGCGTCCAGGCCCTCCCCTCGTGGCTGCCAGGTGTCAGTCCACATGAAGGAAACAAAGTGACAGGAGGCACAGGTGGCACAGCGAGGTGTCCGAGGTCCAGCCAGGCGCCCTCCAGCCTTCTGCAGACCTGTGGTGAACACCTGCCGGGTGCTGGGTGCCCCGCAGTGCTACTGGTCAGGAAGGGAGCTGGCCTGGGGCCGTGGTGACAAATGACCACACGCTGGGTGGCTAAAAGCAGCAGAAATGTATTCTTCCCTGGCTCTGGAGGCCAGGATTCCAGAACAAGGTGTCAGCAGTATCGGTTCCTTCTGTGGACTCTTGGCGGGGGTGGGGTGGGGGGGCATCCCAGCAGTCCTTGGCATTCTTTGGCTTGGAGATGCATCCCCGATCGCTGCCTTCGTCGTCACGTGGCGTCTCCTCTGCTCTGCGTCTGTGCCTCACGTCCTCCTCTGGTTTCTCTTATAAGGACACCTGTCATTAGATTAAGGGCCCACTCTAATGCAGCACAACCTCATCTTAACTAATTAAATCTGCAAAGGTCCAGGGAACATTCTGAGGTTGGTGGTGGACGTGAATTTTGGGCAGACACGACCCAGCGCGGTGCAGGGAACCTCAGCTGGGCAGACCCTGTTCTTCCTGCCTTCCCTCGGCTCTCCCATGACTGGGGGCTGCCAGCTGCACTGGGCAGTAGCTTTTCTTTTCCGCCCTTGCAGAGGTGTGGCCCGGGCTACGTGCAGTTTTCAGAGAGAGGGCAGCGCTGAGCCAGGCTGGGTGCTTCCTTTGGGCCTCAGAAGCCTCATCTCAAAGATAAAAGCTCATCTTTAAAACAAGCCTTAGTCGCATTATAAATAAATGTTATTAAATTACAAGTCGCTACAGATGGTGCTATGTATTTGTAACAAATGCAAGCAGCCTCAGCTGGCCGCCAGGGATGCGTGGAGGGTGGCGCTGGCACCCGGGTGTCCTGAGAGGTGGGCCGGGCTGCAGCCTTTGACCCGCCTGCCTGGTCACTGGGGCCTGGAAGGCCAGCCCCACTCCACCCGGGGTCCAGCGCAATGGGGCTGCCTGGGGTTTTGCCTGGGCCTTGGCAGAAGCAGGCATCGGGGCACGTTGGCAGCTGAAGGTGAGAGGGCAGAGGCAGGGCTGCAGGCTGCAGACCCCGCACTGGGCGGCTGAGGACCCTTCCTCTGACTGAGCGGCCTCACTTCCTGAGCACACAGCCCCCAGGAGTGCCTCAGGGGCTGCCGGGCCCTTCCCCACCGCCCCGGGGTGTGCACAGCGCCAAACGGATGTCTCTCAATGTGGAGTCCACCAGGACACGAGCTCAGAGAGACCCGGCGCCCAGCCTCGAAGCCCTTCTCTCACCATTTGTACAAGTTCACTTGTTTTGAAATTTTACAGAAGTAAAAATTGACCATTTTAAAGTGTACAATTCGGTGACATTTAGGGCATTCATAGCGTTGTTCAACCACCACCTCTACCTGGTTCCAAAACACGTTCTTCACCCTGAAATGAAACCCTGTATCCATGAAGCACGCATTCCCATCCCCCTGCCCGCAGCCTGGCCCTGGTCTGCTTTCCCTGGAGATTTGCCTGTTCCAGGTAGCGCATTACAGTCGATCTGTGAACAACGTGACTTCGAACCGCACCCGTCTACCTGCACAAGGATTCTTCTCCATCAAACACAGACAGAAAATGCAGCATTCGCGGGGCAAGAAACCCGTGCGTACGCAGGGCCGACTTTCCCCGTACACGGGTGCCAAAGGGCGGCTGCAGGACTTGAGTACGCGCAGATTTGGGTACATGCAGTGGAGGCCGGGGTGGGGCGGGGTGGGTCGGTGGTCCTGGCACCGACCTCCGCGTGCACCAGGAGCCGCCTGTAAATGGAATCCCACGGCGCGGCCTTCTGCGCCCAGCTTCGTTCACTTAGCATGGCGTCGCGAGGTCCATCCACGCTCGGTGCCTGCCGTCGCTGTGCTCCTTTCCGTGGCTGGGTGATACTCTACCAGGCGCATAGACCACGCTTTCTTTGTCCATTTATCTGTTGGTGGACGTTGTTTAAAAGGTCAACTGAGGCACAATGACTTCGAAGCGTTGATTTGGGCAAGCAGCGATTCACGAATTGGGCAGCTCCACGCCGGCAGTGGTTCGGGAGCTCCGCCCGGGAATGTGGGATGGAGCGGAAGTTAAGCGAGGAGAATATTTGGTCACAGTTACGCAGTTGCCTTATTGGGTCTGTCCTGATGGAAGGAACCTAGTTACGTAATGACAAGTTTGTTGGCTGCTTCTGATTGGTTGAGCTTAAGTTCCTTTTTTTCCTTTAATATGAGCATTTACAAGAAATGGCCTAATTTTCACTTATGTTTGCAAATCAAGCAAGGTCAAGGTCACTTTCGAGGGCTGACTGGCTTTGTCTGCTCAGGGATTCTTCAGGCCCAGTCTTCATTTTAATTTACTTTAACAACATCAAGTTCACTTTTTAAAGGGACCTGTTTTCCATTGACACAGAATAATGTTCTTCTTCGTGGCAGAAGGGAGGCAGGGCCGGGCCTGGGATCAGGACATGCCTCTGAGGATGCGGGAATTCGGGTGGGACAGGGTCACAGCCTGAGTGCACCTGGTCGGCCCTACCCAGTCTTGACCCACCGACCGCGGGGTGTCAGGGGTGGCTGCAGACACAGCCAGGGCAGCCTGGAGAGGTGTGGCCTCCGCCTTGGGCTGGGAACTCAGGGAGGTGCCGTGGCTCCTAGACTTACAATGGGGCTGTGTCCTGAACAACCCATCGTAAAGTCGAAAAATCGTAGGCGGAACCAGCGTAAGTTGGGGACCGTCTGTGTCTCCTGTGTTCTGGCCTCTCCTTTGCCTGGTGCCCTGTGGCTGGGGCAGCTCAGAGCAGGGCCCTCAGCCTACACAGCCTGGGGCAAGCTCCTTGCCTTGCTGACAGAGCCCCCTTTCGGAACAGTGGAGACAGGCCCTCCAGGTGGGACTGCGAAGGCCTGGCAGGGAGGACGGGCTCAGTGCGGAGCTGTGCCCTGGCGAGGAATAGTTCCTGCTGTGTCCGGAGCCGGGAGGCAGACAGTGCCCTGGCCCTCCGAGAGGGAGTCCGGCCCTGCAAGAGGCCCCTGGGGACGCGAGGTGATGAGTGTCATTGCCATGGCCGCCAGGCATTGAGCCCTGAGCCCGCCTGCACCACCTCACTGCAGACCTCACAGCGGCCTCCCGAGCTGAGCGCCGCTGTTGCCGGTTCACAGGCGAGGACAGAGCTTGCGGCTGCCGGTGGTGGAGGCCAGGCCTGCCTGTCTGCAGAGCCCTGTTCTGGGAAGGTGACGCAGGCCAGCATCAGGGCAGCGTTCGTCTGCCTTCCGCTGGGGGCAGATGGGGCTGCCCAAGACCCCCCCTTAGGCAGAGGTGGGGGGTCTGAGGGAAGTGGAGGGTGCCGTGGGGTGCCAAGGTACTGCATAGACTTCAGAGAGAGATTCCCCACACCGCGGTTGCACGAGCCGTGACCAGGATGCAGAGCGGGCTGCGTCTGCGCTTGAGTCTGTGTTGACCACGCTGGATTGCTGACCCCAAAGCCTGCATGGAAGCCCTGGGGCAGCACAAATCCTTCCTCTCCCTCTGAGCGGGAGCTGGCCACATCCCCTCTCCCGATGAGGTCAGCCTTCCCTGACACCCCCGGGGCTCGCCCCCCCCACCCCGGCCTCGCGTGCACAGGGAGGACAGCGCCCAGGACGATGCCCTCGGCAGCTCCCGTTCAAAGCCCGAATCGCCAGAGGATATTTGAGACCTGACAGGGAGCGAGGCCGTCGGACACGCCCTGTTTAAATTTAGTCTCAACATCTCTGCATTTTAAAAAATGTTTCAGGCGATTGCTGCTGCCCAGGTCTGCCCTCGAGAGAAAACACTATTTCAGGATGTTTTAACATGATCTTCCTGTCCTTTTATGAGTTGTTGAAATGTAACATTTCCTTTGAAAAGACAAAAATGGAGCTCTGATGTTACCTTTTTTTTTAAGAAAAGAAAAGCAAATGTTGTATCTCCGGAAGTGGACAGGACGGTGCTAGTCTGGGGACCGTACTCATCCCTCTAATCCACCTGCACCAACGCGGTTGCGATTCCCGGTCTCCATCTTTTGACTCTTTCTTTTTACCTTCCTTTTTCTGTCCCATTTCTAGACCTTCTCTTTCCCTCAATCTCTTTGTCTTTTCCTTTTTTGAAAAATAATGTCTAATAGGGACAAGGATCCTAATTATCAGAGCAATGACGCCACCAAGTGCAAAGGTCTCCCCCCATGGGAAGCCCCTGAGACCCAGGAGGCCCCTCGGCTCCTGTTTCCTACCCAGGGAGACCCTGTAGATGCTGTGGGTTTGATCCCAGAACACTGCAATGAGGCACATATTTTTGGATTTCTAATGCATATAAAAATTATGTTTATATTATGCTGTAGTCTATTAAATGTGCAATAGCATTATATCTTAAAAAGCAATGTACCTGCCTTAATTAACAAATACTTTATTGCTAACAAATGCTAATGATCATCTGAGCCTTCAAGAGTCATAATCTTTCTGCGGGTGCGGGGTCCTGCCTCGATGCTAGCGGCGGCTGAGTGGTCAGGGTGGTGGCTGCTGAAGGCGGAGGCGGCTGCAGCAATTTCTGAAAACGAGGCAACAATGAAGTTTGCCACATCAATGGACTCTTCCTTTCACAAAATATTTCTCTGTAGCAGGTGATGCTGTTTGACAGCATCTTACTCTCAGCAGAACTTCTTTCAAAATTG
>CAUYSK010035505.1:0-13878 GCA_963575035.1 Avahi laniger
GCATGCACAAAGAGTGCAATGTGCACCACCCAAATGATGGACATATTTGAAACTTGGACTTAGGGAGGGAGGTGGGGGCAAGGGCAACATATGTAACAGAAACATCTGTACCCCCATAATATGCTGAAATAAATTAAAAAATTAAAAAAAAAAAAGAAAACAAGATACTATTCATACTTACAGCAGAAAAAACAAAGTGCTAGGAGTTATCCTGACCATGCACAACAAAGAGTAGCTGGGACAAAATGAATAGGCCAGTGACAGGCTGGAAGGAGATATTTGCAATAATTATTATCAGAACTTGAAAGGAACTCTTGCAAATTAAGGAGGACAGTTCAAGTAGGGAAATCTGAATGACTAACAATTTCATGAAGAGATGCTTGCTTTGACCTCAGTAATTATAATTTTTTTATTAGAATAATAACTAGTAATTAGAATACTAATTTTTTATTAGCAATTAGAAAAAATCAAGCTAACAAGATACAACTCTGCAACCATTAGAGTAGTAAAAATTATAAAATTGAAAAATAACAAATGATGGTGATGGCATATACGGGGGGAGAAACCCTGTTTCAACATCAGTGGGTGTGCAGACTGGTACAGTCATTCTGGAGAACAATCCGGAAGCAATTAGTAAAATTCACCAGGAAAATATCCTATGACCCATCAACTCCATTCCTGACACTGCTCTGGAGAAATCAGTACACAGCTCCATAAAGGAACATACATAGGAGTGCTTATCACAGCATTATTTCTCATCAGGGGGAGCAGGGGCAACCTAGGATTTAATCGCTAAGAAAATGAATAAATAAAACACAGTGGTATACTTTGCAGATGGCAAAAGAAATCATATATTAAGATCCATATAGTAACATGGATATTGTTTAGAGACATTGTATTGAGTGACAAAAAAGAATGGAACAGAGGGAGGTCTGTACCATATCATTTATGTAAATCTAAAACCCACACACAGAAACTCGCAACTGCTAAATATTTCAAAGACCTATTCTTCCAAAAACCCCAGGCAATAAAAACCAACGGAATCAATAAACAAACATTAAAACTAAAAGAGGTGGGAGGAGGGAGGAGGAGATGGGTAAAATCATACCTAACTGGTACAATGTACACTATCTGAGTGATGGGCACACCTATAACTTTGACTCAAGCAGTACAAAAGCAATCCATGTAACCAAAACATTTGTACCCCCATAATATTCTGAAATTAAAAAAAAATTTAAATTAAAAAAAAACTAAAAGAGAATTTAGCAAATTTTCAGATATAATCCTATGGTCTGAATGTTTGTGTCCTCCCAAAATTCACGTTAGAATCCTAACCCCCAAAGTGATGGCATCAGGAAGTGGGACCTCTGTGAGATGATTAGATCACGAGGGTGAAGCCCTCACGAATAGGATTAATGTCCTTATAAAACAAGCCTAAGAGAGGCCCTCACACCTTGTATACTATGTGAGGACGTAGCAAGAAGGTGTCATCTGTGAACCAGGAAACAGGCACTCACCAGACACTGAATCTGCTGGCATATTGATCTTGGACTTCCCAGCCTCCAGAATTGTGAGAAATAAATGTTTGTAAGCCAGCCAGTCTATGGTATTTTGTTATAGGAGCTCAAACTAAGACCTACAATATCAAGTTACAAAAGTCAATAGCATTCTCTAAACCAGAAGTAACCAGAAAATGTAACGAGAAATAAGATGCCATTCAGGATTGCAACAAAAACTACTATCTAAGAATTATCTTAACAAAGAATGTCTAATACCTCTACTGAAGGGCACAAAAGAAAATGTGAATAAATGGACATCCCACACTTTTGTGTGGGAACATCTACTAGCACAAGGATGTTGGTGCTCCTCAAATCATCTAAAATGCCCTTTAGTCACAATTAAAAGTCCTAGAGGGGTTTTTAAAGGGCTTAGTAAATTTCTGTAGAAATGTATACGAAAAAATAAAGGACCATAAATGAACTATTTTGAAATTGCCCCACTAGGTATGAAGACATTTTACAAAGCCATAACAATAAAAACGGCCTATTGTTGGTACAAGGGGGGACAGACAAATGGACAATGGTACAGATATCACAGCTCAGAGACCTGCCCTTGTGTATATAAGAATTTGGTACAGATAAAGGTGGCATCACAAATTAATGTGGAAAAGGTGATTTCTTGAGAAAACTGTCTAGGGAAAAATGGCTTACTTCAGAGAAAATTTTAAACTGGATCCTCACAAAATGTAATGCAGAGAGATGGAACTTGGATGGATTAAAGGCTTAAGAGTAAAATGTAAAACTATAAAGTTCATAGTGATAATAAATCTCTGCATCCTAGAGATAGATAAGACTTCTTAAATAAAATTTCAAAAGCATACATCATAAGCAATAAATGAACAAATAAAAGATAGATTTGATTAAATAAATTTTAAACATTTTTCTTCACTGACAAAAATCATAGACAAAATTACAGGCAGAAGACTAGAAGAAAATATCTGCAATGTATTAAACTGACAAGGATCTAATTTCTATAAGGAACTCCTAAAAAATCAGTAATAACCACAAAAAAGACCCAGGAACCCTACCAGAAAAAAATATGGGGAAATGATATGAACAGGCAATCACAAAGAGAAGGATGAAATATCTACAATGTTTAATGATCAGAGAAATTCAAATTAAAATAAGAGAGATTTCTATATTCTTACTAGATTGGAAAAATTTAGGAAATTGGACAATGGCAATGTTGACAGAAAGTTAGAATACGGTGACTTCCCTTCACTGGTGATAGGAGTGTTCAGTATACGCACATTTGGGGGATAAAGCTGGCAGTACTTAATTACACCAAGAAAACCTATACCCCATCATTCCAAAATTGCACTCCTGCATATGTATTTCAAGAAAATCCCACATAGGTCCATAAGGGGATATATGTGAGGACATTCATCATGTTTTTTGAGGTGGCAATGGACAGAGGTAACCTAGGTGTCCTTCACTGGAGATGGAGTGCTCTCCATCAAGTAAAACGATGGGCTGCTGGTACCATACCCAAGGTCTGTGTGTTCACAGAGCAACATGGGTGAGTCTTTAAAAACCAGTGCTCAGTGGAAAGTATAAGAAACAAGCTCTATAGCAAAATGCCATGTGTGTAAACTGAAAATACCTTCACAGATAAACCATACATATTTTATAAGACCATATAGAAATGTACAGGGATGGGGAGAAAAGACAGTGGAGTAGTTGAGGAAACAAAATGGAATAAATAAAACAAGAGAGGGGCCTTGAATAGACAAATAATGACAATATTCATGAACTGGGGGTTTTGATAAATTCAACTCTCTGCACCTGAGGTCTAAAAAAGGAGAAAAAAAGAAAAATATCTGCATAAACAAAAATACCACATGGGGCAAGGATATATATCAAAAGCATTAGAAACGGTACCACTGAGGGGAGGGGTAATGGAGGTGCAGTTTCGTGATATGAGAGAAAAAATGGTAAAATTAAATGAGAGAAGTAATACACAGACCAATGGTAGAGCAGGCTTGGAATTGAAGAAATGACAAACTCAACTCAGCACGAGAAGTTCAAAGAAAAGGAAAAAATAAAAAAAAACAGAAAACAATTTCCCAAGTTAAAGACCCTGAAGTCTTTCCAAACCAAGAACAAAGTTAACTGAAAATGAGTATCAATGAACATAAAAATAAATAATAAACAAATGGTAAATCATTTACATTTCATAGTTCTAAGAAGAATTCTTTTTAATTCTAGATGCTCCCAGAGAGGAAGAAAAAAATAGATAATATATAGAGGAATAAAAATCATATTAACAGGAGACTTCTTACAAGCAGCATTAAATGCAAGAAAACAATAGAGAAATAACTCCACTGTTATTAATTAATTGCTACTTATTAAGGTTAATGTTATTTATTGAGGGTTAAAATAAATCAAAGTTTTTGAATCTAAAGTTCTATACCCAGCCAAACAATCATTCAGAGGTAAAAGCAAACTAAAGGGATTTTTCAGACATTTAAGAATTCAGAAAATTTTCTATCTATGAACCCCTAAATAATGCCCTGAGGATGGACTCCAGATCACAGGAAAAATTAATTCTAAAGAAAGATGTTACTAATTCTAGACATGAATGGAATACTATCTTTAAATATTGGCAATAAAAATTTACAGGTGACCACAGAATAAAAATGGAACTAAGTAAACTTCATCAATACAACTAAGAGCAGGAAAGGTAAACACAAAAAGGACAGTAAGAATATACTACAAATGAAAACTTAAGATAAGGTGGCAAGAATGAGTTTAAATATTTCAGAAATTAAAATAATTGGATAAATTAAAATCTCGTAAAAGTCAAAGAGTCTCAGATTAGGTTAAAAAAAAAAATAGAAAGGTACCTAAGGAATGGAAAAAATGATACTCTTCCCACCCCAACATATTCTGCCCCAAAGGAGGAAAGTTTCAAGGCCAATAAACATGCTCAGCTCCATGGAAATGCAAATCAAAATAACAAACAACATTTTGTTTTTCACCTATCAGATGGGCAAATATTCTAAAGTATTGACGATATCAAGTACTGATAAGGAAGTGGAGAGAAGGGTCCTCTCATATGTTCCTGGGGAGTGGAATGTAAGTTGGTACTCCATAATAGAGAGCCATTGGCAGAATTCACTCACACTGCAAATATCCATATTCCACATTTCAGAGATTCGATTTACTGACATATACTCAAAACTCTCCCATATGTTATCAGGGATGTGGAATAGTACAGCCAGTCTGGAGAAACAACTAGTAATACTTAGACTTGTACAAGGATGTGCTTTGAAGCCTGGTTTGTAATAGTGAAAAATGAAAAAGTACATAGATGTCCATCAGTAAATAAATACTTAAAATGTGTGGTGCGTAATTATGTAATAGAATTCAATATAAGAGTTCAAAGAAAAGAACAAGATCTACATATGCCCACAGGGCTGGATTTTTTAAAAACAGTGTGAGTTTAAAATGAAAGTGTAGAATGCTACATGAAATATGACATCATTTATGTAAATTCAAAACCACAAAAATCCTAATGTATACTGTTTAGGAATAACATGCATGTATTGTAAAAGTATAAGTAATAGATAGGAAGAGCACCCAACAAACTGATGATAGTGGCTGCTTCAGGAAAGTCTGGGGGAGACAAGGAGTGTTGGTTAAGAAACCTCTAACTCTATATCTCTGATATTTCATTTATTAAAAAAGAATAGGAAGGAAATGTCAATAGTTACTGTTAGTTGTGTGAATATGTGTGCTCATTATATTTGTATACTCTTCTATTTTTAAAAAAAACTTTTCAAAAGAAAAATATAAAGTAAATGATAAAGAAAACAGGCATAAAAGTGTTAATATCAGAAAATAGAAAATGCTTGACCAAAAAGGAAAAAAAAAAACACACACACATATTAAAAGGCAAAAAGAGAGATGTTTTGTACTGATAAATGAATACCTAGGACATACAAAATCATTAATCTTCACATAACTAATACAAAGCTTAAAAATACATAAAGCAAAAACGAAACCAAAAGGAGAAATCAAATGTATGATCAAAACAGAAGATTTTGACACATCTCACTCAGAAATCAAAATATCAAGTAGAAAAAAATTAAGTAGGGGTATTAACAATCATGCTCTAATAGCTATAAATAGAACTTAATATTCAACAAGCGAACAATACCCATTCTCCCCAAACTAACATGAACCAACTGGAAAATTAATCATGCTACAGAAAAATTTTTCAAAATTGCCCAAATTAAAAACCATATGGATCTCATTCACTGGTTTACTAGTTACTGGAAAAGCAAAATGGAAAAAAAAACAGGAGAGGGAGAACAGAAGGGAAGTAGGAAGCAGTTGTGGAATTAAGCTAACACGATGCCTGCACGTCCCAGAGAGGAAGGCTGACTCCCGCACAAATCCTGTCTTCCTCTCGTGAGCCCTCTCCAAGCGCCTACTCTGGGGCTGAGTGCTGGAGACACAACCATGAATGCGACAGTCCTTGCTCTTAGGCAGTTCATGGTCTAGCGCAGGAGGAGAAGGCAATGCCCCACATGGCATAGGGTACCAAGAAAGTAGTCCCCCTGTCCCTTGGGACTGAAGGTAGAGAAGCGACCAAAGATTCTGTTTTCACCCCCACATAGAAGTCTAAAGTGAACACCAGGAGCTTGCCTGAACACTGTCTCTTTGGCTCTTATTTAAAATTCAACTGCCTCTGGGAGGAAGGCAGAAAAGTTCCCAAACTCTTAAGGAAACGTAGGTTTTCTAAGGCAGTGGATTGAAGGTAGAAGGGAGCTGAGGTCCAGGCCTGAGCAGCTGCAGCAGCAGGCAGGAGGAAGAGGAGGGAGGAGGAAGATGTGAGCAGAGGGAAAAGTCCAGAAAGGACTTGGCAGGATGCTGAAGGCCAAAATCTAAGATGCTACAGTTACCCTGGGTAGATACTGTTTGGAACGCATGCTTAAAATCATTCTGAAAAAAACGGTTTATGCATGTCTCTTCCAGAGGTGACTGTTCTGTTCCTGAAACAAAATAGAAAAAATAAAATAAAAGAGAGAGAGAAAGCGAAGAAGAGAGGGAGGGCAGGTGGGGGCAGATTTGTTGATACCTTGACAGGAAAGTAACATAAAGGTTTGGATTGGGCTCTACCCCACTTCCCACTGTATCTCTTCCTGCTATGGAGACTTTTCTGAGAAAATGTACCTGTAATTAACTAACAATTTTGGTTCTGCTCTGAATGTTCTTAGTGTCTGAAATATTCTCTCATTACTTTTCAACTAGTTCAAAAATACCAAATAACTGACCATGTTCTAAGATTCTGAGGCAGATGTGATGGGAAGAGCAAGTCTCAGTGGCCCTGGAAAGGACACTGGGCAATTTCTAGAATTAAAGAAGATAGCCCATTTCCTCATTTCTGTGAGCATCTACTGACAAACCATGAGAGTCTACTGACATATTTGAGTCTACTGACAAACCGTGAGAGCCCATGGCTTGGTGCCTGGTTCCTCACATGAATCTGGCACCGAGTAGGTGCTCGTAAATGTTTGTTGACGGAACAAGTGGAGAAAGGAATGAAGACCAGACTCAGGAAATTGCAGTCTCTGACATGGTCCAACGGCTTGGCTGCAACCTAGACTGCCTTGGTTCCCAGGAAGTCTGTGACACTAAGACCTTTGCCCCCTCTGACTTGAACCTGCCTCAGAGACACACGTCACTGGAGAAACCAAGGGGTCAAGCTGATCTTGGATGAGAGATGGCATTAGTCTAGAAAGGCCAGAGTGACTCTGGGGTGACTGCCCCTGAGAACACATTCAGGCTGTAAGTCTTGGTAAAGATTTATCTTGGTCATTGAGATCCCAGAAGGAAGCAATGGATGAAACTGGAGGAGATTCTAATGGAGTCGTAGGTCTTTAAGTGTTTCTCCATGGTCACGTTTTTTTGATATGGAATCACATGCTTTGATAAGGAACAGCCTCAGGAGGCACTGGGGCAATGAACTCATCTTGCTCTCCAGCTGCCTTTTCAGAAGAACATTTAGTTTCTTCGAGCAAAGCAATACCATATACATTCAGCTAAGATATTGCTCTTTCAATGTAGCTAAATGCTTTATCATAGACAAGATCCACCCATCTAATTTGAAAGAAGGTCAGTAAGTAGAGAATAGCTTAAATGGCAATAAAATTATGGGAGAAACTGATTAAAGTCATGCACATGTGCAGTTACAGACTAAAGTTAAAAAAAAAAAAACCTCTCCTTGGAATGAAACCAAATGATCGCCTGGATCCTAAAGCGAAGTGATATTGTTCCAATTTTTCCTTTATCAGACAAAAGAAAAGGTCTTTCCATGTAGCCTTTTGACATAGAGCTAATTTAAAGAAGATTTGGGAGTATGATGCAGGATCAGATGCCTTTGCAAATTCCTTGCTGTTTTCATTTGAAATCTCTCATTTATGCTCAAATTTCCAATTGGAAATTTAATGACTTTTTCTTTAAGGGAAGTTGGCAAGCTGGGTTGGTTTAAATACAAATCTCCCAAAGGTAAAAGATCAGACATCGTTATAAAAACAGAAAATATTCCCATTGTCCTTTTGAGATGTTTCTCCTATAAGACGTGAGCATGTTTCTGAACAGCAGATGCGTTTTGGTAAAACAAAGTTGAAAAATATGTGAAACTCTTGACATTAGAACTACTTCCTGAGTTGTGTCAAGTTTTGTGGCTGCCCTGGCTAACTGAGACCATTCTGTTTGTGGCAATAAACTCGCTGGCAAATGCTCCAGTAATAGAAACACTAGTAATCCTCTGCCTGGTGATTCTCACTTCAACTTTGGGTGAATCCTTTACCCTCTGGGCTCCGTATCCCTATCTGTCAAATGGAGAGGCCGGCCTCCATAACCTTCAGGGGCTTGTCAAGCATGGATATTCACTGAGTTTACAGCTCATTAACATATCAAATGGGTTTTGCATTCAGCTGTTTGGAAACATTTTTTTTTTAAAACTAGCAAAACATCAGATTGCTGAGTAATTTCTCAAATCGGACATGGATCATCCAATGCAATCAAGTAACAACCCATTTTCCACAGGCAGCCCAAACTGATCTCAAATGAACTGTTTCTCTGCCTCTGTCTCACCCAGCCTGAAATCAGCCAGTTCAAAGAATAAATAAAGAGATGCCCTTCTATAACAAAAGCAAGTTAACAATTGCTTTCTCATGGTAGCTCAGGGTATGGCCATGCGTTTGCTGAAATATGAACATAGGGAGCATCCGGACCACCTTTCGAGCTGAGGGTGGGCCTGAGCAGTCAGTCCGCCTCCCTGGAAAGCCTTGCGGTACAGGAGCACGTCTGGTTCACCTCTGTGTGTCTAGCTCCTACATCGGGGTGTGACAAAACGCAGAGTAACTGTATTGAATAGATGAGACAGTTGAAATGGCCAATCTCCAATCTAGCCGCTGTTAACAGGCGCTGCCTCAACATTTACATAGAGGAGGATCAGGGCAGAAATCTATGCAGAAGACAGGGAGGTAGCTAGGAGATTTGTCTTAGAGCTACAGTTGCTCAGCAAGGACACTGAATTTACTGAGACTGTAGTTTATTTATTTATTAATTATTTGTTTACTTAGACTGTACTTAGGGTGGCTTGGGAGGGAGATACCGGTGGGAATTTGGGAAGCCCTCTTCCCTAGCCACCCCCGATCCACCCAGCGCAACTGACGCCACAATGTCTGAGGACTTCAGGAGGTATTCAGGACAGAGGAGGATTGTTCTTTCTCACAGGTGCCCGCCCCTTGTTTGCACAGCTTCAGACCCTGCAGTCACTGCAGCCGTAGGAAGCACCATGTCCCAGGTGTGCCTGTGTGTGCGCATGTGCTCCTTGCACAAGGGTACTAATGCACAGTGTTTCCTAATGGAAGGGGCAGGGTGAAGTAGTGGACAGAATGTGGGCTTTGGAGACAGACAGACAGGGCTGTGTTTTATCCTGGGGTGGAGGGGAGTGTTGCTGAAGAACCTTATGACGTGGACAGGCCACTCGATCTCTCATCTATGAAGAAGGAGAATCCTGTCTCCCTCACAGATATACACCCAGGCCTCCATAAATGGCTGCAACTTATACCACTCATTCATCTCTTTGTTACATCGGCCTACTTTCCACTGGCCTCTCCAGGTCCTCGTGAAAGGCTCTGTTCTCCCCTTATAGACACAAGGAACACATTTTCTTCTTCCTCCCACAGCAGTGGAACAAGTCATGCAGATGACCCCTGACCTTACCCGGGAGTGGAGTCAGGGGCAATCACGCACGCGGAGGCACTGAGCACAGAAGCAGGGAGGAGTTAGTGCCGGTCAGAGGAGCCTGGGGCAAATGTTAGGACGGAACAGACAGGACCTCAAATCGGTTTTGCCACTCAGACACCAAGGATCCTTGAGTCCTGACAAACCTGGCCTTTTCAGACCCTACTGATGATGACTGGGGCTGGGAGAGTCAGATTATATTTCCTGACCTACTTGTCCCAGCCTGACTGGGGCCAGTTCTCATTCAAACCACAAGTCCCAGCGAGGCATGGCTGACGTGTCTGTGCGGGTATGTGTGTGTGAACACGCGTGTACAGGCAGACACATGTACACGTGTGCACATGGATACGGCAAGCATGACAGCTTCTCAAGTCAGAGCTAGTTTCAACCTGTTAACAAAAGGGAAAAAAAACACGGCAAAGATAACCTGGAACATATTTGCACAGAGCAAATATTTTAAAATGAAAATAGAAAACCTGCTTCAAATATGAGAAACACTTTTATGAAATAAATGCTAAAAAAATCTCAATTTTTAAAGAAAAAAAAATCCCTGATAAACTGACCAAGTAGAAATATTAATAGCCATAAAGCATAGCAAAATATTGAAACGTTAGGCATGTGATATGTTTGGAATATATCCTCCTTAATATAGCAATATCAGGCACATAATGTTTTTAATTTCCTTTATTAAATATAATAACTAACATTAAAATCAACAACCACCTAGTCCCCGTCTAGTGCTGTACTTTCACTCTGTGAGGCACTTTCTCATCAGGCATCTCGCAAACCTTTTTTGCAGGAACTCCAAAACGTTAGCTGATTGAATGGGTTAAAATGTAAAATGGATGCAATATCGTCACAAGCATTCATTCACACGTGAGGTTTGAACTTGGAGGCCAAAATAATGTTACGTTGAATAGGGCTTGGATCTTCACAGCCTATTCCGGTTTCCCAGCACTGTGTGGCCGCAGCATATTTTCCCAGAAAAGTCTGCTAATTTTAAGGAAAATTCATCTTTTTACCTGGCCCGTGAGAGGTGTCAGTACACCTAGGTTTCAACATCTGCTGTGAGGAAAATTAAGAACAAGATCCTAATTTCTGGTGCGCTCTTGATGTTGGGAAAATATCAGCTAGCGAGCATTATTAGCTATCTTCGAGTTGACCAGAATGCGGGATTAAGTTTCTTTAAGGCAATTACACTTTTGATGACCCCTCTGCATATAAAATATGTTAGCTAACGGGGGTGCAGGGGGGCAGGCTTAAGTGTTTGATCAGGAAATCCTGCGTGAGCATATTGGATGGAAATTTGATTAGTAGCCTTAGTGACAGGCGATCAGATCCTTCGGGTCTGTACAATCAGATCTGGCAGGACTTGCCTTCTTGCCTCTTTGAAGGAGGCGAACATTTGTACAGAATCAAGACAGTGCTGGGTCCTTGATTTTTTTTTTTTTCTGGGTCCTTTTCTTTAAGTTATTGCAGACTAAAGCCTGGGAAGTACCTTTTATTTTCCTTCAACAATATGTTTGCAGTTACCTTAATGTTGAAGAATAAAATAAAAATCAGCCTGTCCCTGAACATTTGAAGGCAGAGGAAGTAGAAATCAAAAAAACGACAGAGCCAGAAGGGACCTAAGAGAACGTCACTGTAAGAATAATGGCAAAAGCTGACACTCAAACAATACTTACCACACTTGAAGCATTGCTGCAAGGATTTTCAGACAATTCTCTCAAGGCCTCCATTCCACGGAAAAGGAAATTCACAGCATTCAAGTAGCCCAAGGTCAACGGCCAGAACTAGAGCCTGGGCAACAGGGCTGTTGATCTAGGCTCTGACCACTCCGCACGCTCCCCGCTTCTGCCTCCCCCGTATTGTAAGTGGGAAACGGAATTCCAGAAAGAAGACACGAATCTCCCGAAGTGAATCGGCTGTGACTGAAGCTACGGTCCCCTTCACTCCTCATTCTAGGCTCTTCTCTTATGTGTCGAAACTTCACTTTCCCCATCAGCCTGGCCAAATCGGAGTCTGGGCTGGGCGCTTTTCATCCATCAAGGCATGCAATTTTTAAATCACCCTTAGCAATGGGTACACTTTCCACTTTACACACCAGAGAAGCTGTCATCGTGAAGAGGTTAGGCAACTGCCCGTGGTCACACAGCAATAAACAAGGAAGGGATCTGATCTACATCTGTCTCATTCCAGAGTCCATTCCCCAGCCCACTTTCTCGTCGAGAAAAAATTAGGCTGGGAGGAAAGAAGAAGAGAGTAAACCCAGCAATATTTGGGGGCCAAAGTGGAGTTAAAGCAGTGGATTTACATTGTGCAAATTTGTTAATGCATTTGTTTAGCATGAGGAACAGGGTCCAGTTTTCATATTAGGTGTATTTAGTTAATGCCTGTTGGTATTTCCCACATCCCTAATCTCCAACTGGCGAAGTAAGACCCGGTACTAGCAAGCCGTCATGGCCAAATCCAGCCTTTAAAAGATGCGTTGTTTAAAAAAACAAAACAAAACAGCATCTCTCACACACAGCCCCCTACTCCCCACCATATAGTCTATGTTTCACTCTTTCCTTTTTTTTTTAACATGGACCATAAAGTCCCCAGGTCCCCCTTTCAGTTTGAACCATAAAACATAGATACGTTTGTAAAAGAAATGAAACAAAACAATCCTGAAATCTCTCACCAGAAGAAGTGATCAAGGTAAGTTCTGGCACCAGATTGACCCTGAGTCACAGAAAAGTCAATTAATTGTGATGGCCATAATGGATCGATTATTCTGGGAAATCTACAACATGACTTCAGCCCTGCTGCCTCGCAAGGAGACACACCTCAAATGCACTAGCCCTTTCTGAGGGAGCAACGACGGGGTGGGGTCCCACCAGCACACCAACTCACCTCAGACAGCGGGGTCCCAACACACAGGGGCACAGGGGGCCCCGGCGTGCAGGGACACTGGCGTCTGTCCCTTCCTCAACTGGGAAGCTGGAGTCTGCCATTTGAAAATATCTTGCTTCTTGTAAGTTCATAATCATACAAGTGAAATGCATGTTAAAAATATAATACAATACTAAAATTAAAACAGCAGCTTGCGCTTTTTGCAGGGGGAGGGAGGACACATATATACATATGTTAATCTATGTCCAAAGAATCAAATCAGTTTTCTTGAGGTTTCAATGTTTCCTTTTCCTTTGAAATTTTTTTATCTATTATAAAAAAATAATTCACAGAAGAGTAAAAGACAAAAAGCTTCCCTAGTCCTACCACCCAGAGAGAACCACCATTAACATTAACAGTAAATCTTATTCCAGACATTTTCAGTCTAATATATAATTATAATCATTGGATATAATCAAAATTGCTACACTAATTTTTGAAAGCTTAGTTGGTTTTTTTCCCTGATTATAAAACTAATATAATAAACCCTTAGAGAAAGTTCAGAGTAAGTGAACAGAATAGTAAGTATAGAAAAGAAAATAAAACTCCCTATAGCCTACCCCTCGACCAGAAACCCTCTTAATGGGAATCCCCAGGCTCTGAGCAGCTCCCTCTCCGGCCTCGGGTCCTCGGCTCCAGGTCCCCGCTGTCCTGTCGCTGTGTCCCGGGACAGGGCACAAGGGGGCTGTCCTTACACTAATGCCCCAAATGCCTCCGCCCACGCCCAGGTTGAGCCCCTTAGCCCTGGGGCCACACACCCGCCCTACAGTCCTTCATCTTCTTGGCTACTTTATGTCAAAATATTCGTATTTGGCCGGGCACGGTGGCTCACGCCTGTAATCCTAGCACTCTGGGAGGCTGAGGTGGGCGGATCGTTCTGAGCTCAGGAGTTCGAGACCAGCCTGAGCAAGAGCGAGACCTCATCTCTACCAAAAATAGAAAGAAATTAATTGGACAGCTAAAAGTATATATAGAAAAAATTAGCCGGGCATGGTGGCTCATGCCTGTAGTCCCAGCTACTTGGGAGGCTGAGACAGTAGGATTGCTTGAGTCCAGGAGTTTGAGGTTGCTGTGAGCGAGGCTGACGCCACGGCACTCGCTCCAGGCAAGAGAGTGAGAC
>CAUYSK010035509.1:0-39273 GCA_963575035.1 Avahi laniger
AAATGGCTCATGGTTCTTTCTGGGTAAACTTATTTTATCTATTGAACAAAGCTGATCTACTGTTGTATCTTACTATTAAGAGTGATAATATAACTGTCCCCTGAAAAATGATTTTAAAGGGCTTCATTCCTTTCAAGATAAATTTGTGGTTGATCCTTGGAAACAGTAGTAACTACTCACAGGATAGTACTATACACCTGGATATGTTCCCCTTGCTGAATATATCTAACTGTCACTACTTTCTGGCACTTCGTGCCACTACCCCCAATCACGCTCTATCTGCCTCTCTTTTGCTATTCTAACTAGGCCCCATTCCCAAGAGTTCTAGAGTAATCAAATATCCTGGTTAGTTCAGGATATTCACACCTGGTTCATGCCTGGTATAATTAGTAAGTGCTCACTCTTGCTCTCAAAATTGTCCCCACTATAATAAAAAAGACAGACAGTAACAAATGTTGGCAAAAATGTGATGATATTGGAACCCTCATATACTACTGATGGGAATGCAAAATGGCACAGGTGCTTTGCAAAACAGCCTAGCAGTTTCTCAAACAGTTAAACCTACAGTTACCACATGACCTACAGTTACGCAGCAATTCCACTCCTAGGTATGCACTCAAGAGAAATGAAAGCTTATGTCCACATAACATGAACATGAATGTTCATATCAGCATTATTCATACTGGTCAAAATGTGGAAATATCCTAAATGTGGCTAAATAAAATGTAATAAATCTATGCAATGATATATAATTCAGCAATAAGAAGGAAGTACTGACACATGCTACAACATGAACCTTGAAAACATGTTAAGTGAACAAAGCCAGACACAAAAGACCACATACCACATGAGTCCATTTATATGAAATGTCCAGAATAGGTAAATTATAGAAACAGAAAATAGATTTCTATTTTTCTGGGGCTGCGAGTGGGTGGTGAGAGAAAATGGTTAGTAACTGCTAGTGCATATGCTAATTCTTTTGGGAGTGATAAAAATGTTCTAAAATTGATTATGGTCATAATTGTACAACTCTGAGAATACATGAAAACCACCGAATTGTATACTTTAAATGGGTGGTGAATTTATCTCAATATCTTTTTATGTGGTGGGTGAATTATATCTCAATAAAGCTATTATTAAAATAATAAATAAAATTAATAATAATATCCTATACAGGAAATTAGCTGTATAGTCACTCTACACAGACCCAAATACCAGGTACTCACACACTAATGGAGGGGGGGGGCTTGGAAACCTTTAGCAATGACCTGATGAAACCTCTTCCACTTTAATAAACCAAATCACATAAGCTAAATTACCACATTTTCAAAGCATCCTATTTGATGGGGGGGAGGGAAGCAGGAGGGTAGTTCCTGTAATTTAGTTTTTCAGTAGAGAAAAATCAAATTCATTCTCTGTGAAAAATTACTTACCAGAATCTGTAACAGCATATAAGGAGTGTGGCATCTAACATAAAGCTCCTAGTACTAAAGAGTAAAATCTTCTATTCTATTCTATTCACTTAAATATGATCCAAGAAACAAAGATTTTTATTTACATAACCATATTCTAAGAAAGCACACTCAACCTTAGGGTATATTAGTTAACCTACTGTAAAATCAGCATTTCAATAAAATTTCACATTGATCTTAATTTACTTAAAACAAAACATGTCCTATTCTCTGACCAAAAACTATTGTGCTCTAAACTGTCATCCAGCCTTTAGCTATTCTATCCGCCCCGATCACGCTAATATTCTCCTTGGGGGCCTCTGTACAATTCACTCATCGCTTTGTTTTCCCCATCTTGCTTCTATTTTGGTAAAAGCTTATAATGCTGTCCACCAAGCACAAGTCTTAGAGTCAACATTTGATCGATTTCTATGAAGTGACAACCATGCCCACTTCGATCAGTGTCCAGGAGAGCCTTTAACAAATTACCATTGTATCAGAGAAAAAAGAAGGAAATCTTCAGTTGTGGATATTATATCACAGGTCAAGTGAAATGAAAAACCAGTAAAGCACTTAGCCTTGTGAAACCGTTTAGAGTGCCTGTGTGGAAAGAGCAGGCTCCCACTCCCAAACAAAGTAGGTCCTCAGGTCACACGGGTTGCAGAACAGACTCTGGGAGAGAAATCAAGTGTCTCCTTCAAACTCAGCTGGCCTCCTGAGGAGGACCTGTCATAAGAGGTTCTAGACATCAACATGTTACAACCAGGGCAGTAAAGACAGACATAGAAAACCAGAGGGCACAACCAATTCCCTATCTGCAATAAGACAGATAACTACGATGCCAAATTAATTATTTTGTGCACAAATATTGTATACAGACATGCAATATATGCACCTGGTAATAGGTATAACTATAAAGTATGGAAATCAATTTTTGTAAAAGGAGCATGTAATCAGCCCTGTTACTTTCTACTCTTATATACTCACGTATTTAAAAAATTAACACCAGCATTATGCTTCCAGCAGAGATTAATTCTTCAATATTTCAGTAAAGGTACAAAATGAGAGGGACACTTCTTTTCCTCTTTTGGTTCTGTCTTTGAAAAATAATACTGATTACATTTAATAGCCACACAGGGAGATTGTGGATACAAGCTAATCAATGATCACTTTAATACTAAAGAACATGTTAAAAAATATATATGGAGGCTCCTTTGTCTCCCTTTTTCTCAGCAAGCTAATTGTTCTGTCTATGCCCCTGTTTCTCTCCATTTTCTGCCTTTTTGCCCTTTTTTTCACCACTTTCACTAGTTCACTCCCATTCCCACATGCAGGCTTTTTCCATTTTAACTGGTTACCATATAAACATGAAGTATGTGGTTACTATTTATACTTTTTCAAGTGAATAAAGACTTGTGTTTCCTGCTACTATTTTTAGGGCTTTGTATTCTCATTTTTTAAAAATGCTTTTTTCAATGTATTAAAAATGTAGCCCAACTGATTTTACCCTGAACGAAGCTGCAGAGAGAGAAAACAGCAAACAGGAGGCTGTCAGCAACTTACAGAGGGATGGCCTCAAATGTGACAAGAATAAAAGGTTTCCCTGCTAACACAAAGCACCTCTCTGAGTCCATGCATGGGAAAGGCCCTGTGCTGGAGGCACAGCCAGGGGTGGCCTCCTAAAAGTAGGCTTAGGGCCCAGCCAAACGTGTGCATTCAAAAAGACACAAGGACAATCTTTATCCCATTTGGACACCCTCCAAAGGAATATTACTAGAATCCTCTTAGGCATCTGCTAATACTTTACAGGTCTCAGTGTGGAGAGCAAGCCCTTTGGCCAGCAATCTGGGTAGCTGCCAAGAAGCAGAAGGTACATCTGGCGATGGATGGAAAGATGGACAGATACCCTCCAACGTGAGGAGAAAACTGATAATCTCGTTGATAGCTCTCAATTATATTATTTTGTTAAAATGCTAGTAATTAATCAGAAACAAAACGGCATAGTTGAGAGCAAAATGTGGAGAAGTAAGTATGGTTCCCAGAGAACGTGCCAATCTTCAACTGTTATCAATCAATGTTTAATTTCATCTTGGTTTTCACTACATCTTGATCTACATTAAAGAGAAATATTTAACAACCCCTCCACTTCCATCTCTCAGAAGGCCTGGGGTCCACGCAGATCCTATGGCATTAGACCTGCCCCTTCCTACTGTCTTTCCCCCTCTCCATGGAGGTGACGTTCCTCACGATCGATGGCATCTATGTACACGCCATGGAGAGTTCCTTTAATAAGGACTACAGGCTGGTTTCATTACCTCCACAGGAGAATTCTAACAGGATGGCTTCTGACATTTTTTAAGCCACTGGACTGTTTCTAAACTTTTTAAAGATACCAATTTTTATTTCTGGACATTTAAAGCAATAGAATACAACCAGTTTTCAAATAGACTTCATGCAATGGTCTCTCCACAATCCCACAGAATGGAAGGGAGGTCTTGATTGATAGTTCCTAATTTGTTTCTGCATCTTTAGTCAGTATTAAAGCAGTCATGATTTTATTTATTCATCACTTTTCTGATAAAGAAACAGGGTACTTGGGGGAAATGGCTCAACAACTGATTAAAACAGCAGTGAAAACCATCAATAAAATGCCTGAGGATATGTTCACTTCTTTATTATGAAATTTATTGAAATTCAAATTCTGTGAAACTGATGTCTACAGATGTACTCACTATATCCTAATTTACCAAATCATTAAATTTTATGTAAACATTTTCCAGAAGCATTTACATAAATGGTGGCTAATTTTTAAAAATGCTCCTTATAGGAAGAGGCCTCTTTCCTTCCCAATCAGATGGCAAACTGATGAGCTGATTTCTGAGAAATACTTTTAATTGAGCAAGGTCTTAAATTTCTACTGCCATATTACAGCTTTTCAAAAGAATCTTGAACAACCAAATTAGCTGGGTCTTTTATATTTCATTAGTACAGATAAATGTAAAAGAGAGATTTCTAGACTCAAACTTTTTCCACACAAAACAGGATATTAAATGGCTGAAAGCCAAAGTAAGGATCCCACGGTAGAAGGACTCATCTGCAAAGAATTCACCAGGATGCAGGATACATATTACTGCTACTCTGAGCTCATCTCCCACCTCCAGTGTATTTAAGACAAGGCTGGAGATTTGCTGGATGAAGAGGGTTGTTCAAAGAGTTGTTGGCTTAGTGGGGATTGCTGCAGAGCTCCCCCCCCTTAGAGTAGGTAAGCGGAGAGGATGTTCTGCCTCCAAGGGAAGGCAGCAGCAGCAGAACTCCCCCAGGAGAAAGGACATGCTTGCCAGAAAAGAGGCTGCAGCTCCACCCCAGGAAGAATTCCTGCTGAGCTGCCGAAAGAAATGCACAGGCCTCCACAAGCTGCCACCAGAGGTGTAGAAGAGTTCTTAGGGGAGTCTGGGGCATATGTGATAGAGATGAGAGCTGCCCGGAGCTTCCACTGAATGGAGAGGCCAAGAGGAGAGTGGAAGAATCCTGCCATTCCAATGCCTGGTGGGGCAAAGATTTGTAACCTGTCCTATGGGCCAAGCGGACAACGCAGAAGGTGGCAGTGGACTTGAACTGCCTTGAAGCGACCTATCCAGAGGTCCTGCCATTGGGTGAAGGTGATGTTCGCAGGAAGAAGCTGGAGCTTTAGCCCTAAAAGCAGGAGTCAGGAGAGAAAGGTCTGATAAGAGGTCAGTTGGAGAGCACAGTGCCCCAGTCAAGGAGTAGGGGAGAGGGGGGAGAGGGAGGGAGAGGAAGGGAGGGAGAGAGAGTGAGTGGGTGAGGGTGAGTGTGTGTGTGTGTGTGTGTGTGTCGGGGGCAGAGGACAAAGAACCACCAAAGTACTCCGTAAGAAAAGGTATTTGGTGCCCTAAAGAGAGTTAAAAGACACTAATCCCCCTCCTTTGGCTTGCACTCCCTCCGCCCAGACCCTGAAGAGCCGGAAGCATGTGCAGGAGGGTTGGGGCGAGGAGAGCTGAGACAAAGGGCCACACAGCCCTCCCCTGCTGCAGTGTCCAAGGTAAGGGCAGCCCTGAGCTGAACTGGATGATGGGAGATGGGAGTTTTGATTTAAATCAGACTGGACTTTTTAATAACTGAAAACAAGACTCAAAAGCTGTGGTAGATCCCCAAGATACAATTCAGGGTTGTAGAAGATCTGGCAGAGCAGGTTTTAAAGAAGTGATGGGGGAAAAACAAATCTGTTCCCTGGTTCTATCCTGTCAGATCTAGTTTGTTCTTTAAAGTGTGGGGCTGTTTCTCACCTATCATGTCCAGTTTTAGGCTGTGAATAAATTCTAAGAGCCACCTAATGATTAAATATTACAGCAAAGTTACAATATGAAACAAACATTTTTTTGCTCCCCAATCTTGTTTTGTGCTTTTGCAAACTCCCCACCATGGTCTACAAGGTCTTATGCAATCTAGCTGCTACCTATCTCCCTGGTGTACCACGGACCATGCTCCAACACTCTGCTCCAAACACATTGGGCTGCTTTGGGTTCTTCTAACACTCAAGCTTTTTCTGACCCCAGGACCTTTGCATAATACCTTTTCTTTTGCCTGGAACTTTCCTCCCCAAATTATTATTAAATAAAGGGTGTTGAGATCTCTGGCTATAAATGTAGATTAATCTATTCTTTTTTCAGTTCTATCAGTTTTTAGTTCATATATTTTGAATTCCTATTATAAGACACATAGTCCTTTTAGTATTATGTCCTCCTGATTCATTGACTTCATTTTTTATTATGAAATGATAATATTTATCACCGGTAATATTCTTAGTTTTGAAATTGATTTTATTTCATGTTAATAAACCACTTTGGCTTCCTTTTGATTAGTATTAGCTGAGTATATCTTATTCTATACTTGTACTTTTAACCTATTTGTTTCTTTATATTTAAGGTGGGTGTCTTGTTGAGAGCACATAGTTAGGTCCTCCTTTTCTTTTATCCTATCTGATAATCTCTGTCTTTTAATTGAGATACTTACACCACTTACATTTAATGTAATTACTGATATGGTTAGGCTTAAATCTATCATCTTGTTCTTTGTTTTCTACTTGTCTCCTTTGCTCTTAGTTCCCCCTTTTCCTCTTTTTCTGCTTTCTTTTGGATTCACTAAGTACTTTTTAAATGTCTAATATATTTTTCCTTCTATGTTAGTTTATTGGGTATATCTAATTTTTTGTGGGTGGTTTAACTTATCAACATTATCTATGTTCACTATCATTCAATTCACTGCTATTACCCTGGCACCTGGAAAAATGTCAGGGGTTCAATAAAATATTGTTGAATTAATTAAATAACATAGCTAAGTGAAATACAAATTAAACAAAATGCTCAAGAAAAGGAGAATTCTAGTTAAGTGAATTTCCAGTCAAATTAAGATTATTCAGAAAATCCATATGCTTCAACCCTTTTACGGTTTGAGATTTTTTTCTTCTAAAATGTAATAGTTGGTTCTTTCTGCCTTACAAGTTTAGGGCACTATAAATAACTTTGCAGTACCTCATTATCATCATTCTAAACACCAGTGATGTTGATGTCTGAATATAGAAATGGAAGTAAAGATGTAGAATGGGATAAATTGGTACAGAGCTCAGGGACACACCATAGAAGCTATTTAGTTTTTTTGAAGAAAACCTTAATGTATCATGGTGTCTCTGTGATCTGCCTTTGTTTTCAACACAAAGAGGAGAAAACATTCTTCCATTTATTGAAGACTGCTAAGTTGGGTTCCAACTAAAGGAGAATATTTAGCAGGATTGCGGGGCCTCTGTATGGTAAAACAGAATAAAAGGAAAAAAATATTTTTGTGTCGGACTCACAGAAACCACTAATTTTAAAAATGAAATTGAAAAATGAGATTATGATAAGAATAATGATGCACTAGTGATTGTTGAATGCATAATGAACACTTCAGTGTAGTTAGGGAATGATATGTAGACCAATCAATGCATTAGCACAGTTCCCACAAGGGTTGTACTACTTTTGTGGGACATAAAACAGGACCTCATCATTGCTTTCACGTATTTTTCCATTTTATGATCCTCTAGAGCAAAAACTATTCTATGTGAAAATAATTCTCCTACTGTAACTAATAATTAAGTGATAATAAATGGCAAATAATTGTAAATAGCCATTTCTGTAGAGATAAAGTACACCTATAAATTTAAATACTTTGTGTGAAACAAAGCTTTTAAACAATGATTAATAACAAATACAAAACACCTTCTAAATCTGAAAACCCTTGGTCCAAAACTGCAAAAGTTCAAGGTCAGCGGAACCAGCATTTTCTCTGTAAACCACAGCAATGATGAACATCCATTAGCCGGTACGTATTCTCATGGAATTTCTAGAAGATGGGGTAGAGGGTCATCAAATAGGATCCTTGAGCATTGGTCTTTTGGGGGCTTATTTCTCCTTGACGAGTGGGCTGTGTTGGTGTTACTGTATGTAATACTTACACTGTAGTATTTACTTTACAATCAACATTGAGACTATGTATGTATGTGTGAGGGATATACGTGTGTATGTATGCATGTATATATAAATATGCATATGTACAGACACACATAAGGAAAATCAACATGAGCATAGTCCCTCATTTATTGATGGGAGTATAGAGCACCTCCAGGAACCACTAAATGCCTAATCAATACATGCCAGGTCTCAAGGTGGTCTACACTATAACCACCCATATCACCTAGTATTCCCTAGTACAGCATATTCAGACAGGGAAAAGGAAATAGTAAATACCCAAATTAGAAATTAATAAAGAGGTTTCCCAACTCCCTATCTCTGAACTTGCTAAATGACTAATACCTGGAAAACAAGAACACGCCTTTTGCTGAGGCCTGGAATTAAGAGGCTAGAGTAGGTCCTGGCTTTATAATCTGTGATACATGGTACCTGGGGCCAGTACTTGGCTTTCCGAGAAGTGCAAGAAGGCAGAAAGTGTGCATCTACATGCACAGACAAGCATGAGTATATGTGTCCTCTGGGAAGATGCCACAACTCCCAGCTTACTCTGCAAGGCCTTATGGACAGAGGCCCCACAATCCTGCTCAATCAGAAGAATTAGAGCTCCCAGTTTTACAGGCTAGAAAAGGTTTCCCTTACCCTCTGCTCTGCCAAGGCTGGAGAGAAGATCTTCCTCAACCATCACTGGAACGGGTACAGTTCTTTCTCTCTTGGTGACCAGAGATTGCCCCTAGCAAGGATGCCCAGGTCCTCGGCCCCACCTAAGTCTGACACTACCTTAAAGCCCCCTCAGTCTCAATGTATCAGTGCTGAGGGCATCAACCTAGGAAACGGCAAAGAGAACCTGCAAACCATGGGAAGGAAACTTGGTTCCTAAGAGAAAAAGACCAAACCCAAATCAGATGGGTCTCACTGATAGAAGAGACAGAAGAAAATATTAAAGGACAAAGAAATGTAAACCCTCGAAGTGATATAATTAGGACGCAAAAAGATTTTCTGAAACTAAAAAGATTTTGGAAAATTTTTAAAATTCAAAAACCTAACTGAAAGAATATTCACTCCTGAGAACAAAAGTAATAGTCTGGAAGAGGGACTGGCAAACTTTTTCTGTAAAGGTCTGGTTGGTAAATGTTTCTTACTTTGTGACAATACGGTCTCTGTTGAAATTGCTCAATTTTGCCATTTGAGCATGAAAGCAGCCATGGACAATACACACACAAGTGGCATTGGCTGTGTTCCAATAAAATTTCATTTACAGAAACAGGCGGTTTGGCAAGGGGTCTGAAATTTGTAGATTCCTGGTCAAAAGATCAAATTAAAAATCTATCACATCACAGGAGGAAAAACCAGAAAAGAAATAGACCCAGAAGATTTAAAAAAGGTTACCTAGAAAAGAAAGAAAATTAGTATTAGACTTTTCATCATCAATACTGAAAGCTACAAAATGGAGAAACAACTTAATAAGATGACTAGATACAAGAGAAACATATGAAACTGTTTTCCTCACATAAGCACTAACCTGCAAGAAAAAGAAAACCAGTTCCATACATAATAGCAGGAACAGCTATAAAATCCAGATAGGAAATGGGGATATATTAAGAAAATTATACATATATTTTAACTAATATTTAAACTTTAACATATAAAATTCCAATCCAAGCCTCAAGACTTTTTAGAGAAAACGGAAGCAACTATTTTAAAGTTCGTATAGAAGAACACATTATAATTGCCAAGAAAAATTTACAAAATAAAAAACAGAGAGGGGAGATTTTCCCCAGCAGGTAAAAATCAAACTAAAAAGTCCTTGTACTTAAAACAATATGCCATTGGTATGGAAATACACAAATGTAACAGCAGAATAGGATAGAGAATCCAGAAATAGATCCAATATACACAGAAACATAATGTATGACGAATTACAGAAGCAAAGGACTTGTTTCATAAATGACACTGGCTATAATAATTATCTATCTGAAAGGGAGCAAAGTTATAAGAAATATAAAAATAAAGTTTATGTGGATTAAAAATGTTTTTTAATTATAAGAAATTCAGAAGATTATTTTATAACCTCAGCATCAGAATTTCTTACGTCAGTCAAGAAACACAAAACCAGAAAGGAAACAATAGATATGTTTAATTTTAATACTTTTCTATGGCAAAGACATCAAGTCAAATGACAAATGGTAATGGAGGAAAATCTTGCCATATAGATGAAAGATGAGGTTAATATCCCTAATAAACAAGATTGTTTCAAAACTAATAAGAAATAGACAAGTATTCCAATAGAAAAATATACAATAAATAAGAAATTTGCAGAAAACACAAGCAGCTAATACATGATAAGATATTTGACCTCACAGTAATTAGGAGAATGCAAATCAAGACCAGATGTCATTTTTCACGGTTCATGTTAGCAAGAATTAACAAGATTGATAATTTCTGGTACCGGCAATGGTATGGAGAAACAGGCATCCACATACTGCTGGTGGGAGCGTGAATTCCTCCAATCTTTTTCGAAAGTCATATGCCCTTAGCCTAGAACTCCCCCCTTGGGGAATTCATCCCCAAGAACTAAAAGCACTAGACGTTTTAAACATGTAAGTAATACGGGCTTATTTGCTGCCTTATTGATAGCATTAAAACCTGGAAACAACCTAAATGTCCACCATCATCATAAGACTAGCAAACAGATAACAGAAAATCTGTGGATGTAGAATATTCTCTGTTATTATTAAAAAGGACGAATTGGATCCATACGTATTGAAATAGACTTTCAGGTTATCAAGATATAAGCATTTTGCCATACCCATCAAAACCCCACATAACTTGTGTATATATGTATATTTGCAAGTATAAATGTGTGTGAGTGTATGTGTACGTGTGTGTATTACATGATCATGAATAAAAGTTTGGGAAGCTCACACATATACACCCGCTGTGAACACTGGTCACTTTGGAAGGGAGGGGGAACAGAATGTTGACTTTTACTTTGTACGTATGTATGTTATTTGTTTTGTTGTAAAAAGTCTAAATTGTTTTTATAGTTTAAAAAAATTTTTTGGTAAAGCAAATTAAAAGAAATCAAGAACTTCTGGTTTCCCCATGAGATAATGACAGCTGCCTAAATTTGAATCTCTCTAAAACCCACGGAAATCAACCAGGAGAGCAAGTTGAGAGCAACTACCCATAACTCACATCTATAGCCAGGTGCTGCGTAATTGGCAGGGCCCACTCCGAAATGAAAACCACAGCCCTAGCTGGGGGCAGAGAAGTCAATCTTCCCTTCCCAGGGTCCACCCATACCACAGTGAACTGGCAGCCTCCAAGGAACTGCAACTTCTATGCCAAGACACGCTCAGTGCTTAGATCAGTGGTAGACGAGAGGCCCCCAGTGAGTTGCCCGCCGAATGCACCATGACACTGCCGACCTGAGACCTCAACCTTCCCACACATGCCTCCAAGCCCCTGGTGGGTGTGGAGGACTAGGATGGAGCACAGGCCTCTGCCTGCAATGCAAATGGGTCTCTGGCCCAGACAGAGGAATGCAGTGGTCCAAGGGCAGAGGTAGGTGCAGGTGGCTGGGAACTCATCCAGGGGAGAGGGGTGAAGAGTGGGGACAGGGAGGCAAGACCACATGTGAGCCAAGGCTTCAAGGCCCCCACACATGCTCCACTGTCCCATCAGAATTCACTTACAAAACACAAATTCAAAGATTAAATTATGAAGAATTTCAAACAGTGGCTGCAGAGCATGAAAACCCAAGCATAAGGCCCTCCTGAGAATGGGGCCTGAACAAGTGCACTGGCGGCATGCACATGAGGCCAGCCCTGCCTGTGCATAACCAGGAGACAGAGCATCCTCTAAACTTCAAGTAATGCACAGAGAGGGAAACAAACACAGGAAACCAGCCAGAACTCTGCCAGGGAAGAGAGTCAGGTGGCAGAGCCTGGTAGCAAAACACATGAAAATCACTCCCAGAAAGAGTGTGCCACCCTGTGTGTGGAAACACTGAGAATGAGTCTGATCCTTGGCTATAGAGGAAATGGAAGGAAGGGCCGGAAAGTTCATGGGACCTAAGACAGCAATCTTGGGAGGGCACACTTCAAGGGGAGGGAGGCCACCCAGAGGGTCACATCCCCTGGATGCTTGATGGTGAAGCCAAGAGAAGAAAAAGCAAACAATGGAATTTAGAAAATTTAGAAACAAAAGAGACTCATAAGATCAGAAGACACATCTACTTCCCTCTCTCCTAAAGAGGCACATTTAAAAAAAAAAAAAAAACTTCACTGAGTCTACAGAAGGCACACACAAACTAAAAAACAGTGGGCTTCTCACCTCTGCCCACACAGAATCATCTGTCATTACTGGTCCATCCAGGAAAACATAAGACATTTCAAGAACAGAAAGTAGCAGCAACAAAAGAAATCAGTTAATGCTGAAGAATTGACAAAATGATAAAAAGAAATTAATTCCAATTAGGATTCTTTTCAAGTTAGCATTAATGTTCCAACCATTATTCAACTGTATTTCAGAAATGTAAACTTGATAGAAAAAAACAAAAAACAACCAAAGACAGAAGATCAGCCCCTTTGTGAGAAAGGCAGAAAGAAGCTAAGTGCGTCATTACACACCTGGCTTCGGGGGTTTGCGGTAACGATACAATGACTAAAGAAAAGAGGCAGTTAATAACCCATCAGAGATGGGAATCTTAAAAGAGAGCACCGACCTACCATTCTTCAGTGCGACTATTTCAATTGTTTTTAATGACTGAATTTTCTAAATTGGAAAGCACTTATTCAAATCGTTCTGAAATCTTTACTGTTGAGATAGTTTTTTCACTGTACTTTTTTCTGAGCACAATTCACATCTACTTTTAAAAGTAAGAGATTCACAAGATATCTCTCAATTTCTAAAGAGTTAACACTTAAAGTTCTTTCAAGGAGTTCCATCATATATAATCCAGCTGCTAAGCAACAGGATTCTTTTGTATCTGTGATCCACAATGGATAAGGGATCTAAAAGGAACATTGTAAAATTTTTCAAGAAGAGATGCAGTCACAGAGATCATTCTACTTATTGATTCCACACAAATTCCCAATGTGTTACTTTTTAGTAATCTTTTAGGCCATTATTAATGAAGAGAATGTGAAAGCCCCCTTCATTATCAGTGGTAACAAAAGCACATAAAATATGGAATATTCAAACTTCATTATAGTCCAGTCTACAGCTATATTAAATCTGCCCACTTAGCAGCTAGGTATATATCAATTTAAACAAGAGAACACATTTTCTGTAATATATTTGTGATCAATCACCTCTACGATTACCCTCTTTGTAAGGTTCAATTTCAAGTGTCACATCAAGAGTCAGGGCCATACAACTAAAAACTTCAGATATCCCAAGCTTTTACCCAAAACTTTTGTTCCAGTATTCTAAGCAGTCTTTGGAGGATAATGTCAAATGAAGAATCTTGAAAGAGAATTATGTTCACTGTAAGTTGTCTTCATGATGATGAAATTTCAAATGAATAAATCTATACGAGGCAATCCTCAATTTCTTTTTCTCACATATGTGGAAGGTTTCTTCTAAGAAGCAGAATAAAAACGTTGGTATTTTGAGTGGTTTTTGCCAATCATTTTGAAGACTGATGCTTTGGAAACAAGAATGTGGTCTCTGAAAACGTGAAGGGGGAGTCCTTCTAGGGAAAATGTTTCATCATCAACAAATAGCACCTCTCACAGTCAAATATTTTTCTCTATAACCTCACTTATACTAACTATTATGTGTCTCCAGATGAAGAACATGCTTTTCAAGTGCTACTTGATTACTGCAATCCTTTAAAATTTATAAGATGGTAACACACAGGGAACACTGTCTTCTTCATAATTACTTTGAGCCAATGTATTCAGGTATGAAAATACAAACTGTCCTTGGAGGAACACCTGATATTGCCCTAAAAACAGATGTTCATCAAGCAAACCAGGACATAGGTTCCTGCACTTCATACACTGATGAATTTTCTTGCTGCTCTTTCATGAGCTGTGTTTATTTAAAAAAAAATTCTATCACGTAAATTACATTTGTCCTCTAAAAGAATGATGTCTTGCTCTAAAATACATTGTGATGTCATAAGTGGAGAGACTAGACTTGGTAAAAAGTGACCTCCATGGAAAGGTTAAACCAGAGAATTATCTGCTCAAACTCTGATGCTTTGAAGATAACAGAAAAATTAGAGGAAAATATTGATGAGGAATATTCTTCTTTTCTATCAAACCACCAGTGTTCTACTCTTCAAAAAAACTCTCACTCTGCCAAGGCTACCTCTGTCAGGAGGAAGGATGAGATAGTTATACCTACCCCTTCCCAAATAAATCAATATAGTACCGACCCCTTTCTACCCTTTCCCAAAAAGGGAAATGAGTAGGAAAAAAAATGTCATGAAAATATCTTCCTCAAACAAACAGCAACAGACGCAATTAATAGGGCCACCAATCCTATTGTGTCCAAGTCAGAATAGTGACTTCCACTTCTAGGAATGGCACACTAAGAAATTAAAACCAACTTGTCCGATAAGGACAACTAAAAATACTGGACAAGATATTTTAAAATATCCTCTTAAAACCCTCAAGGAGGTATCGATACAGTCAGAAATTACAAGACAAAATTCTAGAAGATCAGAAGCCAGGTTTGGTGAACTGAATGCCCAGGAGTATTTGCTAATTCAGAAGAAAAAGTTGTAAAATTGAGCTTCTTATTTTAACAGCTTCTAGGGAAAAAAAGGACTAAAGTAAAAACCAGGGACACCAATGACAGAGAATGTAGTGAACCACTCAGATTTATCTGTGGCCCCAAAGGGCTACAACAACTCCGGGAAAGAGTGAACTTGAAGTGAACCAGCCCTTGGGCAGACTCCCAGCCTGCCTGGCAACTGCTCGTCTGTGGCCCCTCAAGCCTGAACTCAGACCACGCCATCCCCAGCACAATGCCTCACTCCTGGCAGAAGCGAAGGGAAGCCTCTGTGAAGGATAACCAGGTTCATGAGCACACATGACCACGTAAGTGAGGCCAACAGAAACAGGGCTGCCTGCAAATGCTGAAGCTTCCAGCTACGGACTGTAACATAATAACACTTATGACATTCAAAGAAATTAAAAGCAAAGGCTGACATTTCAAAAAGGAATTAGAAACAATACAAAAAATGATTGGAAGACTTGAAAAAGAACCAAATAGATAATCTAGAACTTAAAAAAATAATCAAAATTAATAAAGCAGTGGAAGGATTTAAGAGCTGATAAGATACAATTGAACAGAAAATTAAAACATAAAATGTCAGGAAACCTATCCTAGAATATAACCCAGAGACAAAAAGATGGAGAGAGCAAGAGATGTGGCAGATACGGTAAGAAAGTCTAACAATTTATTTACTTCAAGTTCAAGAAGAAGTCGAGTCAGAAAATGAGGCAGAGGCAGCATGTGAAGAAGTCACAGCTGAGAGAATAATCTGGAGCCAATAAAAGACATCAACCCATGGACTCAGGAGGGCCAAGAATTCCCAGGCAACGTTAAGTAAGAAGAAATCCACACTGACACACAGCTCAGTGAAACTGTAGAAACCCAAAGACAATCTTAAAAACAGCCAGAGGAAAAAATACAGCTGACCTTCCCATGAATTATCCTCAGAGTAGCCACTTCTCAGCAGCAATACTCCTAACAGCTCTGTGAGGTAGGTACTATCATTATTTTCATTTTACAGATAAAGACACCAAAGCACAAAATGGTCAAGAAAACTTGCCGAAGGCCTCACAGCTAACAAGTTGGGACACAAACCCAGACCGTCTGACTCCAAAGTCCATGCTCTTAGCTACTACTGTTGATCAGCCTCCCTAGCTATCAAAACTGTCTTTAAGAATCTATAATGTGGATGAATTACACTACTACAGATGGCTATTTTGTCAAGAGTACCCATATTATGCGCTTTTATTACCTGACCTAGAAAGAAAATATGTTTCATGATGTTCAACCAAAATGCAATTGCAGAGTCATGACATATCTCCTGCAGGTTTCTGCATCCCCTCTGCACCTGTAAAGAGGGACACCTCAGTGACCCAGGAAACACATCTTGTTCTCTGGACTTGTCAGCAAATCCTGAGCCCATCAATGATCCAGGCTGAAAAGTCAGTGCAAGAGAATTATTATACAGAGCATCCAAAGCTATAGAGAGGCAAACACCTTTCCACACCCCACCCTGGCTGTGGACCGTGGAGAGAGATCGATCACTGGGCAGGCAAGAACTCAGAAGTCACTGTCACATGGGAATGAGGCCTTCTCTGCCCAAACTCAGGGAGAGATAAGTTAATGAAGAAGAGGGAAAGGCACCCCAGACCTCGAGAGGATGCTCTTTAAAAGTAGCAAAGGTGGACATTTTTCCCTAGGAGCATGGCACTTAGGGACAATGCCCCTCATCCTCACACAGCCAAGAGGGAGAATCATCACAGAGGGAGACAGGGAAGGGGAGTGACTGGGGCTCCCATCAACAGTGAGAGCAAGGATTTCTCAGTCAGAGGACTTTGTCTCCATTTCCAACTTTAAAAGAGAAAAAAACTGGAAGGAGTTATTTGACAACTCTATTTCTTAACTTGTAAAATGTGGACGATACTCTCTACCTCACAGAGTTGCTGTGAAGATGACAATGCGACAAATCCATCTAGAGTGCCTAGCAAAGAGCCTGATATACAGAAGGCATGCAATAAATGTTAATTTCTTATTGCTCCTCCCCATTTGCTGAGAAAGCAGTGGTCCATAGGTACATGTCCTCCCCACCCCATATATGTTAGTCTTATGTTATTTTCTTTTTAATATAGAGACAATTGAGAATAGCAGCAATACAGTAACGGGGACATTCTCACACAGCCTGACAACAGAAGAAACCTCTGCACACATCTCCTACAAGGCCTACAGCAACTTGTAATAGTTGTTTTTGTTTGCACAAACTTTTGTGGTTTTCAAAGAATCATATCCAAGCCTACAAACACTTCAGCCAAATGGTTTTTTTTTTGTGCTGGAATGCTAACCCAAAAAACTTAATTCTTCTCATTTTTGTCAGTGGAAAATGAGTGCCTCTTATGTGGCATGCTTCAGGTAAAGACGAGCAAATGGCCTTGACAGCAGATAAGGCTGGATGCTGCTAACGCTTTCCCCGATTCTCCTCATTCTGCCTAGTAATCGCTGCAAATGTGGCATGTTGCCTCCCACGCATTTCTGAGACATCTATTACTTCAGAAAATGCCGTCAGGTAAATTAAGGACAAAATCTTCGTTCTACATTTTCCTGATTTCTCCTTGGGTTACAGTGCTTTATTTTGAGCTCTTTTTTGCCACTTGGGAGATACGGCTATGAGAGGTCAGAGAATCTGAACTGTGTCCCTGAGTCTACACAGCCTTGTCCAAAAGTCAAAGACCTGGGCTGTGATTCAGCTTTGCAATTTATAAACTCTGTGACCTTAAACAGTTCATTTAACCTCTCTGAGCCAGAATTTTCTTTACCTCTCACGATAACACAGCACTACCATAAGAAACGAAGTGGACAGTGTCTGTGGCACGCATTTTGTAAACAGAAAATAATCAAATGCAGCTTTTCCCATTGTAAAAATATGAATCCTTATACCTGCTACTTATTAGGATGCAATTAATACTAGCAGCATCATTTGAAGAATTCTGCTTCTGTTGAAGACTTAAAGACCTTTCCAGACAGATCCTATAATAGTTACATAAATGATGAATACTGGGAAACCATGTGTATTAGTCCACTTGGGCTGCCATAACGAAATACCACAGACTGGGTGGCTTAAACAATAGAAATTTATTTTCTCATAATTCTAAAGACCGGAAAGTCCAACATCAAGGTCTGGCAGAGTTGGTTCCTGGTGAGGGCTCTCTTGACGCCTTGCAGATGGCCACCTTCTTGCTGTGTCCTCGTGTGGCAGGGAGACAACAAGAGGGAGCTCCCTGGTGTCTTTTCTTATAAGGACACCAGTCCTACAGGATCATGTCTTCATCCTCGTGACCTCGTTTAACTTTCATCACCTCCTTAAAGATCCTATCTCCACAATACAGTCACATGGGGAGTTAGGACTTCAACACATGAATTTGGGTGGGGGGGAGGACACAATTCAGTCTATAGCACCATGTTTGATATATAAACTTCCAGAGATTTTTCTGGCCTAAGTCGATTTTCCCTTTCCCCACAGACAAGCAGAATTCTGCAAGTGCATCTAATGTGTCATTCATGTGGGAAGTAACACCCTTGTTTCCTCACAGTAGGGGCACATGGAGATTTTCCCTGTTAGTGATAAAACATCCCGGGGTAAGGAAGTTTTTGTCACTCATGGCCAATGATCCATGTTGCGGATGGAGGAGAAACTGAAGCTCATTAAACAACAAAAACTAATTTAATTTTGGGTTTCTCATTTCCTGAGGATAGAAAGTACCCCACTCAATGCACAGCTATACTAGCTATACTCTCTCCTTTGCTCTCTGTCCAGATAGGAAGCTCCTGGTTCATCTGCACTTTGGCAACAATATTTGCTGTGACTTCAGCCAGTATTTGTTGGGCACTTCCCATGAGCCAGGCACCATTCTAGGCCCTTGGGATCCAACAGTTAGTAAAACAGGCAACGGTCCCTGCCTTCATCTATCTCACAGTCTAGTTAATGCTCCTTACCTCTCGCTTGTCACTTCGACCAAGAACACTCCTGGGTTTCAGAGTCAGAGCTAGGTTTAGGCCTGTGACTCTGGGAATGTCACTTCACCTCTCTGCACCTGTGTTTTCTCAGCTG
Source organism: Avahi laniger (assembly GCA_963575035.1). NCBI lineage: Eukaryota > Metazoa > Chordata > Mammalia > Primates > Indriidae > Avahi > Avahi laniger. The sequence goes on from CAUYSK010035509.1 coordinate 18,810, forward strand.
TCCCAAGGCGGCTAAGCAGGGCTGGCTTAGACATGCTGTTAGATCCAAATGACACCATGTGGGTAAAGTGCCTTTTTTTTTCTGTTTAGCTGCTCAGACTTTCCTGTGTGGGTCACTGGACAGCTAGTATTTTCTGAACACCCACTATGTGTGATGCTTTGGAGAAACCACTGTGGCCTAAGGGTGAGGGGTTGAGGCAGCCAAGGGTAGGATGCAGAAAGGACCCACAGTTAGCAGACTAGGATATGATTTCCACTGTTCTTGAGGGAATCCAAATCTCTAGAGAGCACTGGCCCCCCAGGGAGGGGAAGGGACACATGAACCCTAGATACCGGAGGGAGATTCGTCCCCAAGTATGAGACTGAGCACAGGGCTACTCTGCAGGGATCCCGAGAGGATGCAGGGTGGTGTGTGCAGAACACCCACCCTAGGCCTGGCACGTGGGACGTGCTCCATAAAAGCAAAATTGACGAATATGAAGAGCAGCCAGGCCCTGAGCAGGTCACACAGGGTCACCATAGAGCATGGCTCTACCCCTACTCTGGACTAAGGGTCATGGCTGTGGCCCCCACGGGGCATCAAGGATGCAGTCACTGTGACGTGACACTGACGCAGGCCCATGTGAGAATAACATGGCCCCAGTTTGGGACTGTGAGGGACCCAGCACATGACTGCAGTGCCGGCACACATCATGCATCCCCCAGAGGAACCCTGGGACAGAGGGTAGGAGCCTCATGAAGGGGTGGAGCTGGGAGCTGCTCGTCCAGGAGAAAGAGGAGAGAGGTCCCCATTAGGGCCTGTGCTGGGGACAGAGGGTCTCAGGAGTCCTGCCAGGGGTCTCATAATTCTAAGGGTGGGGTGCCATCCAGAAAGGCCAAGTTTTGGGAGCCACTAGCACCCCATTGTCCAAGCCCATGGCATAAAGATAAACATTAATCATCTTCCTTAGTGTTATATTTATATGTAAAGCACTGTTTAAGTGATTTGCATATAAGTATAATCCTTACAATAACCTTATAAGGTGGAAATTATTATTATCCCTATTTTACAGTTATGAAACGGAGGCACAGACAGGCTAAGGAACTTGCCCAAGGCCACACAGGTGGAGTTAGGATCAAACCCAGCAAGTGCACCATGCTGCTTGCTGCCTCCCTTCCCAGGTAAAGCTTAGTCACCTTTCCTCAATAAGCTCAGTTTTTCCAACCTGCTCCAACAGACCAGAGGTTGGTAAACTTTTCTGTAAAGGGTCAGATAGTAAATATTTTTGGTTTTGCACACCCTTTGGTCTCTGTCACAACTATTTGACTCTGTCACTGCAGTGTGAAAGCTCTCATAGACAATAAGTAAATAAATGAGCATGGCTATGCTTCCACAAAGCATAATTTATGTTTTTGGAAATTAGAATTTTGGATAACTTTCACCTGTCACAAAATGTTCTTCTTCTTTTAATTTTTTCCCCAACCATTTACAAACACAAAAGCCTTTCTTAAGTCATGAGCCAGACAAAAACAGGCAGTGAGCCAGATGCTCTTCCCAGGCTGAAGTTTGCAGATCCCTGCAATAGGTGCTAACTCAGTGAGGCTCAGCACCTGTTTTCTCCGCCTGACCTCAGATGGCTGAGGAGGCCCCATCAACAGCTTAACTATCTGGGCCTCCCCTGGAGAGAGGCTGCTTTGCTCTCAGGCCAGAATGCAAAGTGATAAATCCATCCAATGACCTAAAATACATTTCTTTATTTTAAGACCAGCTGAGGAGGAAAGAGAAGAAGAGATACAAAATACATAGTGGTAAGAACATAGATTCTGATCAGAATGATCTTGGATAAGTTACTTGAACTCTGAACCTCAGTTTCCCTTTCTGTAAAATGAGGATACTAATATACCTATCTCACAGGGCTGCCATGAAGGTGAAATGAGATGTTGCATATAAAATGTAGCACATCACACACACACACATACCCCACAGGCTCCCCCATGAAATGAAGACCAAAAAGAAGGGAAATGAGACAGGCATAGGAGACCCAAAGATAATCATGTCACTCCATTCTCTCAATTCTAAGTTCCTAAAGGACTTGGCCTTGTCTTCTTTAAGATCAGAGAGATTGTGGATGCTCAATAAACAGTTGTTAATATCATTACCCACATGCCTCTTAAAAGAATCTAATTAGCTTGCAGCACATGAAGTCACTGAAAAGTTACAAAGCATTGATAATTTGGTTTAAACACACTTTTCCTTTTATTTTAATGTTCCCAAAAAACCAAAAAGATATTTTGAGACACTATTCATGTTTTAAGCCTTCATTAGTTTGTATATAACATCCTGTCAATTTGGAGAGTACAAGAATATGTTATTCAAACCAACAGAGTAGCTACAATCATGCAGAGCCTATATGACAATGTTCTAGTTCACTGATTGTGGACCTATCTTAGACATAACTCAAACAGTAGCTGCAGAGCTGGAGGGAGGAATTTTTTGGTTTTCGTTTTAAGCAATTTAAGCAATACTCCACATAAGGTTTCCCTCTACATATATTTTTTCATGTCTATGATTACAGATACTCTCATTGGAATCTGTGGCCTATGTCTATGTGATATTTTTGTATTAAACTCTCAACTAGGATCTTGCCACTCCTGTCTCAAGATTCCCAGACCCTCATCCTGGTCCACAAGTTCCTGAGTCCATCCAGGCAGAGGTGATGAGGATTACAGTGAGCGGTGACTAGCTTAGGGGTTAAGAGGATGACCTCTGGAGCCAGCCAGTCTGGGTTTGAACCCTAGCTTACCCATCTCTAGCTGTGTGACCGTGAGCAAGTCGCTTCATCTCTTTATGCTTAGGTCTTGGTTAATAAAATGGGATAACATTACCTATCTTATAGAATTACAGTGAGAAATAAATTAATTGTACATAAAGCATTTAAAAGAGAACTTAGTATAAAGTGAGAACTATACAAGTGCTCATTATTATTATATCAAATGCTCTGCTCTCCATACACCATAGTGAGGCTATACAACATAGTGAATAACTGCTGGGTCTGCTACAACCTTCAAGCCTGGGCTTCCTTCAGTGCTACCCTCACCTTTGCTTGTACAGCCCAATCTAATTCCCCACCTGTTGCAGTGGTCGTGGTGGTGGAGGGTCTTCTTTAGCTCTCCCACACACCCTGCTTCTTCCTCTTAAGCTCAGACCAAACACTGACCATTTAATCAAGTAGAAAACGATGCAATGGTGGTGGTGGGAACGTGGCACGTTATAGGCACTTTGGAAAACAACTTGGCAATGTCTTAAAAAGTTACCATACAGCCCTGACTCCACTCTTATGTATCTACTCAAGAGAAATAATGTAAACATACATCCACACAAAAACTTGTACGCAAATGTTCATAGCAGCATTACTTATAACAGCAAAAAATTGGAAATAACCCAAATGTCCATCGACTGATGAACTGGCAAACGAAATGTGGTATAGCCATAGAATCAAATGCTACTTGGCAATAAAAAGGAACAAACTACTCATACATACTACAACACAAATGAACCTTGAAAACATTATGTTAAGTAAAAAAAACTCAGACAGAAAAGACTACATATTGTATGATTCCATTTATATGAAATGTCCAAAAAAGTTAAAACCAGCAGGAAGAGGATGCCTATCTGCCTGGGTCTGCGGATGGGAGTGGGCTCAACTGTAAACTGGCACTAGGGATCTTTTAGGAGTGATAGAAATGTTCTAAAACTGAATTGTGATGATGTGTCTATAACTGTATAAATTTACTAAAATTCATGAAACTGTACACTTAAAATGGATGAACTTCATGGCATAAAAATTATACCTCAATAAAGCTGTTTTTTTTAAACAAAAAATACAATAATAATTCCTAAAAGGCTTACTCTAAATACAGATTTTATTTGTTGGTAGTATTGATGGCTCTGCCCAAAGCCATTACATTTTTATCTGTGGATATACCATACAAGGTATCTTCTGAGACGCTCCTTCTGCCCCCCAAAAGAGTTAGGCTCAAGCTGTTGAATTGCAATTACAAAGCTCACTGTTGAACGTCTCCCACCAACATCACTGAAAATCTTGATTAAAAGAGACCATTTTTAAGAAATAGAATAAACACATTATAGTTGATATTAAAAAATACAGTTGATTTCTTGTTTGGCATTTCTCAGAATATTAAACCTAACATGAAAAAGAAATATGACTTATATTTTAACATAAAACTTCTAATGGAAGGGGTTGATGTCTTCCTTAAAGTCTTACTAAAAAATTCTAACCATGATAAACTTGATCTCCAATCATACTTATTATTTTACCAAATTAGAAATATATCTAGCTTCTTTTAATGGTTTACAAAATCACTTAATTCTAGACAGCTCTGGACCCCCACTACTGTGTTTGTTCATTTGGTTCTAATATCCTGCACAAGTAGTGTTCTTTGAAACACACTTTAAAACGTGCTGATGTAGATGAAATATATTGAAGTTATAACTGTTAACTTCTCCTTAAGCACATTTGCTACCGGTATCTGGCCACCTTTCTGTTCTCCAATTCTTTGTTCAGTTAACAACACCAATCTTTTGTCTGCTTTACGGGATAATTTTAGTGTGAAAAATCACATCTAATTTTTCTAAAACTAAAATCTACACTTTTAATGAACATGGTCTGATTTCGTATTCATGTAACCTGAAAGCTTTTGCCACATCCTTCAGACAGACACTGTCTCCTCCAGCTTCAGCTGTATTGTGAAGAACTCAGATGAGGTTAAACACGCTCTTGTTCAGAGCTCCTGGTCTTGTAATAACCCAGGCTTGTCTTTCCAGAATGCTCTTCTACTTGGGTGGCTTTTAAAGCATGTTTGTGTATCGCTGCTACTGGTCTATTATCCCTTGGGAACACAATGTTTTGTGGGGGGTCCTCCAGCAGAGGAACACTACAGAAGCACTTGGATGTCAGTCTTTCCAAGTGCATCCAAGTTTAAGTGTTTTGCTTCCTTCGTTAGTACTTTTTCTGTGATCCTTCCTTTTCAACAAGCTCTCCAGTGACAGCACAGGATAAAAGTTAAAATGAAGCCAGTTTTTGTATTTTGTTTTAGTTATTCAACTGAGAATTTTTCAGAAGGGCAATTTAAATTTCAATTAAAACTCAGAGCTCACAGGAGGTCTTGCAGATGGAATTCTACTCATGTAGAAAGAAAATAAGTATAACCCACAGCATAACCTTGTGTACTTCTCCCTTGTCACTGGTTAAACAACCCTGAAACATCTTCTCCATCACTGGGGGCTAGTTGTTAATATAATTCCAGGAAAATATTCGATATAAAATGTTATACCCACACTAACTATTCAAAAACATTCTAATTTAAATTAATTAAGCTGACAATTATTCAATATCCATTTTATGCAACAGGTGTTGTGAAAGGGAATAAGGAAAGAAAATACATATTCTTACCTCTAAGAAGCTTTCTAATTTGCATTTCCTCAAAATAAAATTATTTTGCCTTTCAAATACAGGTTTCTGAATACGGAGGGATAAAATGTTGAAGGAGCCTTTTGAATATGTAGTTACAACTAAGCAGCACTTTTGTAAATATGTTAACTTTCTAGGAAGTGACCAGATTGTTATTCATTTCAGTAAACACATAGTGAAGTTTTGTTAATGCAAAAATGAAGGATAAAGAAGAAAAAAGTGAGAGAATGGCGAACGGGAGTTGCAATCAGCAGCCACTTGAAAAGAGTTCTTTTTCTGGGACACTCACTAGTATAGCATCTTTGAAGGGGCAGCTCTTGAATAAAAACATCCAGAAAACTGGCTGACATACTTACTGTGAGTTCAGCACCTACACCTCATTGCTTTTCTTTGGCAAGTACTAGAGGGAATTCACCATTACATTCAAACATGTATTCAAATACTTTAACTACCAGAAATATCATAGTTCAAAGTGTATTGCTCTTGAGTCTCAAGAAAGAATCTTAATTGATGGTTAATATGAACTGAAATACTGAGAGGAGAAGATTATATGCCATATATCTCAACAGATTAAAAGTAATTTGAGAGGGTAAATAGGCATAATCATTTTACTTATGGCACAAAAACAATCACAGTAAGAATCACTAATATATATTGAGCACCACATGAAGAGTATCACCTACATTACCTCATTCAATCACACAGCAATCCTGTCCTGTGAGCACTATGATTGTTATCTCCATTCTACCCAGGAAGAAACAGGGTCTAGGGCCTTTCAGTAGCTCAACCAAGATCACACAGTTACTAAGTGACGAGGCCAAGACTGGGGTCCAAACCTGTGTGGGGGCCAAGTCCAGCTCCCAACCACTGACCCTGCCTCTCTCATGAGGTAACGTGTTCTCCAAGCAAAGTTCACATTACCCATTGGATGATTTCTCTGGGGAAATGGCAAAGCTACACCGATTTGCTAAAGAAACCACAATTGTCTACCCAACTTGTATTTCAAATTTCACTTTAAAGTTCCAAGGTTATTTCAAAAAGAGCTGCTGTAGCTGCTGTAATCTCACTGGAAAGGATACCAGCAAGAACCCACCACCATGCTCATCAACACCACAAACAGCAGTAAAATACTTTCTCACAGCTCAAATCCTTCCTTAACTTGTCATAACACCAAATTCATGCATGGTATATGCCAATGAGCCACCTATAAAGTACCCAGAGGTTTTAACTGGGGTAAGATGGAGTAAGCACACTCCATTCTGTCTCTCCAACCTAACATAGTTATAAAACCTGGAGAGAGTGTCTGGAGAAAACATTGAAAAGTAAATAGTAGCAGGTAGATAGGGAAGACAGCCAAAATTTGAAGTACCACTGAACGAGTGGTGAGTTTTACCACTTTTTCTCCACTAATATTCCTAAGCCTGCATTCAGTGCAGCCTGAAAACAAACAGTGCTCTCAAAGAGAACTCCCGAAGTCCATAGTTCTAGCTCAAGGAATAGGAAAGCAGTCTCCTAACAATTGGCGGGGAAGTGGGGGTGTTCGCCATTTGTCTTTCTTCTTTCTCCGTTCTCTCTCACCCTAGCCTTCAGGGTATCCTGTGGCGACAGCAGCAGCAACAATCCACAGGAGGCTAAAACTCTAAGGGAAGAGACTTTTCCTCTCTGATCAGAGAAGCTGTGGTCCCAAGAAGGTGGGAAGAATCCCTGGTACTGTTTTTTTCTCTCTCTGTCCTCTCATCATTTGGCCCCAAATGTGGCCATAGTCATGAGAAGTGGGTAGAGAAATGAGTTATAGGAAGTCCCAGATTTTTGGCTAGAGAAACAAAACAGGGAGCTCAAGGAAACTGGAAAATACCAAGAGATTGCAAAGAAGGAAGAGCTTGGAAAAGCAAAGCCATAAGTTGTTTACATACTCCTGGAGTCCTATCCAAATTGCACATAGACATCATGCTAAACAACATACCATAGACTTTGAGAACTAAATTATGAGATAGATCACTTCTCAGGTAGCAGACTGGCCACTGGGTGGCATACACATTGGCCATAATGCAAAGAGCACTCTAAAGGCTGTAAAAATGGAACTGATACTGAAACTACAACCCACATACGGCTGAATGGAACTTGTGGCCTGAACCCAACAGAGTTGATTCCCTGCTATAACAAAATGTCAAGATTCATCATAAGATTAACCAAGAAAAAAAGTCTCATAAATATAATATAAGCCAAAATTGCTGGACATAAGAACCAGGAAAATCACAATTTGCATGGGCAAAACAATGAACAGATGCTTGGTGGTTAATTTTATGTGTCAACTGGACTGGGCTAAGGGACGCCTAGACAGCTTGTTAAACATTACTTCTGGGTGTATCTGTGAGGGTGTTCCTGGAAGAGATTAACATGTGAATTGGTAGACTGAATAAAGAAGTTCACTTTCACCAGTGTGAGTGAGCATCATCCAATCCACTGAGGGCCCAAATAGAACAAAAAGGCAGAGGAAGGACAAATTCATTCTCTCTTCTTGAGGTGGGACATCTATCTTCTCCTGCCCTTGGCCATCAGTGTTCCTGGTTCTTGGGCTTTTGGGCTCAGGCTGGGACTTACAAATTGACTCCCCTGGTTCTTAGTCCTTTGGGTTTGGACTAGAACTACACCACTAGCTTTCCTGGGCCTCCAGCTTGCAGACTGCAGATCATGAGAATTCTCAGCTTCCAAAACTACATGAGCCAATCTCTCATAATAAATCCCTTCCTGTATGTCTATGTAATCCTATTGGTCCCATTTCTCTGGAGAGCCCTGACTAATACAGATGCCAATACAAAAATGACAAAGATGCTAGAATTATCTGACAAAGGCTTTAAGCAATTATTATAAAAATTTCCAAAAAGTTAGAGTTAACACTTGAATCAAATGGAAAGATAGAAAGTCTCAGCAAAGAATAGAAGATATAAAGAAGAATCAAATGGAAATTTTAGGACTAAAAGACAGAATAACCAAAATAAAAGACTAACTGGATAGGTGCAATGTTAGAATGGAGATAAAGGAAAGACTCAGTGAACTTAAAGATGGATCAATACAAATTATTCTGTTTGGACAACAGAGAGAAAATACTGAATAAAAAAATGAACAGAGCCTTAAGGGAGTTGTGGAACAGTAACAAAATGTCTAACATGTCACTGGATGTCAGAAGGAGGAAAAAGAAAATATTTGAAAAAAATAATGGTTGAAAGCTCTCCAATTGTGGTGAAAGTCATAAACCTACACATTCAAGAAGCTTAGCAAACTCCAAACAGGATAAACCCAAAGAAATCCATGTCCGGAAACATTATAATCAAACCACTGAAAACTAAAGACAATAAAAAATTCTTGAAAGCAGCCAGAGAAAATCATGCATTACTTCTAGGGGGACAATGATTCAAATGACTACAGAGTTCTCATCAGACACTTCACCATGGAGGACAGAAGGAAGTGAAACATCTTCAAAGTGCTGGGGAGAAAAAAAACCAAACCTGTCAACTCATAAGTCTATCTTCAACGAAAACATCCATGAAGAATTAAGGTGAAATTAAGACATTCTCAAATGAAGAAAAATTTTAAAAATCAGTTGTCAACAGATCTGCTCTAGAAGAATTCTAAAGGAAGTCCTTCAGACTGAAGGAAGTTGATACTAGAAGGAGACTTGGAAGATCAGGAATGAAGGAAGAGCAATAGAAATTGTAAATATCTAGGTAACTATGGTAGACTACTCTTCTTCTCTTGAATTCTTTAAAGTATGCTTGACAATTGAAAGTAAAATTCATAACATTGCCTGACGGAATTTTCAATGTATATAGATCTAGTATATAAGGCAACTATAACACAAAAAGGGTAGGGTAACATATCACTTGAAGCCATAGAACATTGTTTATAAGTTGACTGTATAAAGTTAAGAGTATATGTGCATGTACATACATATACACACACACATATTATAATCCCTAGAGCAACCACTAAAAAAAATTATACAAAGAGACAGTCAAAAACACAACAGATAAATTAAAATTAAATACTGAAAAATGTTCAAATAACTCTGAAAAAGCAGGAAAGAGGAAATAAATGAAAAATAGGGGAAGCAAACAAAAAACAAATAAAATTATAGGCCTAAATTAAAGCATATCAAAATTACATTAAATGTAAATGAGCTAAACAAATCAATTAAAAGACAAATTGTTAGAATGAATTAAAAACACATGATCCAACTATATGCTGTCTATGAGAAACTCACTTCAAACAATAATATAGGTAGATTAAAAGTAATAGGAAGGAACAAGATATACCATGCAAGTACAAAAGAAAGAAAGAGTAGCTATATTAATATGTGTTTAAGTAAACTTCAGATCAAAGAAAATTACCAGGAATAAAGAAGAACATTACGTAATCATAACAGGGTCAATTCACCAAGCATACACAAAAATACTAAATATATAATCACCAAATAACAGAGCTTCAAAATATTTGAAGCAAAAACTGTTATAACAGAACTAAAAGGAGAAACAGACAAATCCACAGTTATAGTTGGGGGCATCAATACTCCTCTCTCAGTAACCAATAGAACTACTAGACAGAAAATAAGTATGAATATAGTAAAACTGACAACACCATTCACCAACTGAGCTAAACTGATACTACACAATACTTTCCCCAGCAAATATCAGCCCATTTGTTTCCTTTCCTTTGTAGAAAAACTCCTCAAAATAGTTATCTAAATTTACTCTCCCCAATTCCACTCCAGGCAGATTTTTACCTCCATCACTGTGCTGAAACTGTCCTAGTCAAGTTCACCAATGACCTCCATGTTACTAAATCCAGTGGTCCAATACTGGTCCTCTTCTCACTTGAACTATCAGCAGCAAATGACACAGTTGATTACTCTCTCCTCATGGAAACACTCTTTTCACTGGGCTTCAGGTCACCATACTTTCTTTCTCCTACCCAGTGTCTACTCATTCTCAGAAAGTGGATTTCTCTTCATCGACCCAGCTTCTAAATTCTGGATGCCCCAGGCCTTAGTCTAGTCCTTGGTTCTCTTCTTCTTTCTGTCCACACTCACTTCCTTGCTGATTCTATCCATGTTCACAGCTTTAAGTTTCATCTATGCCCTGACGACTCCCAACTTTTATGGCTACAGCTAGAATCTTACCCCCTCGCCTCTATGACTTCATCTCCCTCTCATTTATTCCACTCTAAAAACACAGGCCTGCTTACGGTTCTCTCAAAATGCTGAGCATATCCAGACTCAGGGCCTCCCTCTGTCTGGGACACTTTTCCTCTAGATATCCATGTGGCTTGCTCCCATGCCTCCTTCAAGTCTTATATCTCAAAAGTCATCTTCTAGGGATTGCCTCTCTGGCAATACAGTATAGCAGTTACAGCCCTGTCAGCCAACCAGGGTTCCAATCCTGACATTGCCACTTCCTGGTGGTGTGACCTTGAGTAAATTACTTAATCTCTCTAGGCTTCAGTTTCCTCATCTTTAAAAGGAGGATAATAATAGTCCCAACCCAACAAGGTTTTTGTAAGGATTCGATGAATTAATTGTTAAGAACGGTGTCTGCCACACAATGTGGGCTGCCATATTTATTACATCTAAGAAGCTATGTATTATAAGGCACACCATTATTTCATCTACCACTTAAAAAAAAATTCTGCCATTTAAGTGGAAAATGAAATCTATTATAAGGTGCTACAAAAATATTTTTTGAAAAAGTACGTCTTAAAATCAATGAAACATGATATAAGTTTGAGCTATTTTAGAAAGTCACTTTTTTTCTCCTTCCCTGGTTTTCTTCATACCACTTATTGATAAAATTTTTATGTAAAATATTTATATTTAGTTACTTATTGTTTTCTTGGTGGTCTCTCCCAACTAGAATGTAAATTACTAAATAAGACAGAAGTTTTTGGTTTTTTGCTGCTGAAATCTAGTGTCTTTAACATTGCCTGAGCTATATTGGCCCCCAATCAATATTTGCTGAACAAGTAAATGAATGCAAGTGAAAAGGAGAAGGATATGAAGGAAATGTTCTTTATTGATCTGAAGATGAGCACATAGATTTCAAGATGTTTTGAATGAATGAATGAAAATGGTGAATGAATTACATGAGCTCCATGAAAGCAAGGACCTTGTTTGCATCCCCTGAATTGAGGACACAGTATTGCATGCCTGAATGAATGAATGCCATGTCTACTATCTCCTGGTCCTTGATCTGCAAGAGAGTGAGACCCTAACAGCACAAGCATAGCCTAGAGAGTCTTATTCCCAAGCTCACAGGTCTGGTGCTGAAGTATGCACAGGAAATAAGGGTAAAATGTTGGATGTTTTATAGCAAAGGCTATTCTTGATACTTTATCAATTGAATAATACACTAAAATATTAATAAATATGGCAAATTTTTAGTTTATGCCCACACTTTTGTGTTTCCCAACTTGGATTTCACATGCGTGTACATACACACACACAAATCACAACCTACAGGTAAATACTGGAAGAAAGGCAGAGCTATGTGTTTATTCTGTGATGCAAGAGGGGCCTCAGACAGCTGTGACATGAGGTAAACAAAAGACCACTGGCCTCTATGGGACTCCTCTGTGGGATAAAGGCCATGATAGGTGTGCTGAGGCCAGGAGGGTGGTCTTTCCTCATGGGTGGTGGGTAGGAGATCATTGAAGGGGCAGGTCTTTCCAATAATATGATGACAACAAGCATTTACCGAGCATCAGGCACGACACAGAGCATTTCACATGCAAGCTCTCTCTCATTTAATCCTCACTGGTCCCAGATGAGATAGGTATTACTCCTACCCCATTAAATGAGTGAGAAAATAGGCTAAATAATATTCATCCAACAAAAGGGGGAGCTGGAATTCCAGAGCAAAAGCTTTCAACCACTTATTTTCAAAGGTGACATACATCCTTAGAGGGTCTTACCTCTACCTGGTCTGGACTTAAGGAGTCTAGGAATCTTGGGGAGGACTCCAGAGGACAAAGGTCAAACTTCTGTGGAGAGGCACTGGGGAGAGAAGGCCAGACTGGCATCACTTGTAGGCTGGACAAGAGCTGACATCGCCCAAGAGCAAACCAGAGAGTGCAGCTTCTGAGCGCTCACTCTGCTTGTCCTCAGTGAAAGCCTCTTAAACATGACAGTCCTGCCTCATCTCTGCTCGGGGAAGCACAGACAGAGCCTTCTGTGTATCAGTTGGCCAGACTATTAAAGTGAGGGGGAGGCCCCATTCCCACCCTGAGGCCTGCATGGGGAAGCAGGGAGAGGGAGTAGGGAAGTCAAAGCAGAGTATAAACCACCGTGGGATGAGGTCAAGAACCAACTAGTCCTTCAAGTGTGAGGTTTTGGGGGCCATTTTACCAACAAAAGTGACAGTCCCTACAGAAGGTCAATACCAGGAAGACATACAAAATGCTGGGCATGTGCACCATGTTGTCATTAGTAGCTGCAGCCAAGACTCTGGAAATGGGGAAACAGCCAAAGTTATAGGAAGTAAGCTATGGAAATGCAGGGACCTCCGCAAGGAAGTCCCAGTGTGGCTGCCGATGGCATCCTCCTGGTCTGCAGCTGCCCTGGGCAGGCTTGGGTTCTGCCTGGCCTTTGCCTGCAGCCTCTGAAAGGTACCTCCTGGCTTCCAACAATTCTTTTGCGCATGATAGGTGCACTTCAAGTAGCTAGCACAAAGCAGGTGCTCGGTAAATATATGCTAAATGAAAGAATGAAAATAGATTTGAGCCCTAAATGTCATTCAGTGATATACTGTTTAAATTGACTTATGTTTGAGAAAAGAAAAGAAAAAAACCCAAAATGAAATAAATTGACTTGTTTCCATTATCTCTCTTAGGATTCATGCCTAGAGTCAAACTTTTCCCCCTAATGCAAAAAACTCAAACACATATTAAATGTGAGAATGTTAACAAAAGGTATTTTGGAAAGGACTAAAACAGGGGTGGTGAACCTGCAGCCTTAAGGACACATGTGGCCTTCAAGGTCCGGAAGCGTGGCCTTTTCACTGAATCTGAATTTCACAGATCAAATCCTTTTACTAATACATTTTTGTTCATCTTTTATATTTATATTTTTAAAATGAATGTATTTAAAATACCAAAGAATAAAATAAGTTTCAATGAAATAATCCTCCCAGATTGACTGAAACAATTAGAACATTAGTAAGCCATAAGGGCTAAAATGACAGCTGCTATGTTCGTGATTTAGTTGTAACTCCCCCTACCCCACCCCTCAACTGGTGCCACTATCACATGAGGCTAGATGACAGTTTATGGGGTCGAGTAAGCCACTTTAGTATCAGCTTTTGACAATGGTGCACTGTGTGTCTATTTCAAGTGGAATTTGTGCATAGTTGCACAGCTCAACAGTATTTTTTAATTCTGTCTGCTTAACAGCCCATCATGTCAAAGAAGACCAAGAGAATGCTGAAAAAAGAAACGGATTTTTTTTAATGAAGATTGGGAATTGCAATATTATCTTGCTTATGCTAAAGATGAGATGATTCGCTTGCTTTGTGATACTGCAACGTCAACATTAAAGAAATCCAGTGCTCATCAGCTTATAACACTCATAGGAATCACAAATATTTTAAATTAGAAGGAGAGGTACAAAAGGTTGTACTGCAGAAATTAAAAGATGAAAAGCAAAAGCAAAGACAATTCTTTCAAGCGCAATAAGACCTGGAAATACCACTGAAGCAACTTATGAAGTAACCTATATACTCAAGAAAAAAGGGAAGTCATTCAGTGATGTAGAAATTGTGAAAGAATGCATTGTTAAAGTTCTAGGATGCTTAGATCCGGATAATGTTTAAAGTACAAACAATTGCCTCTTTGAAGGAGAACCATAATTGATCAGCACCATGAATTAGCCTTCAACTTAACAGAACAACTTCATGCAATACTTCAAAAGAAATATATACATATTATTCAACTGCTTTGGATGAATCAACTGATAGTACTGATTCAATAGGGGTTTTAAACTTCATTCAGGTCCTAACGGAAGATTTTCTTTGCTACAAAGAGTTACTCACTTTCGGCACTCTTGTGCACAGAACACAGGGAATAGATACCTTCAACAACCTTCAAAATAAATGTCATGAAGTTGGACTGAATTCGGTAAATGCAGTGCATATGTGTACAGATGGTGCACCTTCCATGACAGGAAAACATGGAGGGTTTATTGCACAGATTAAGAAAAAAGTATTAACAGATCCACAGGCTCTCATTTCTGTCCACTATATCTTGCATCAGCAAAATCTCTGTGCTAAATAAAGGTACTATTTTAAGTGACACTTTGCAACAAGTTATGAGTATTGTTAACCAAATTCCAGCAAATGTAACATGACATTGTCAGTTTCATAACATGCTTAAATTCAATGATGAGGCATTCAGTGTGGATTTGCCATATCATTCTGAAGTGTGTTGGCTATCAAAGGGACAGGTGTTAGCCAAAATTTTAACTCTGCAAGGACAGATAGTTAAATTTATTGAAGAATAGAATCAGCAATGTGAATTATTGAAAGAAGATTTCTATAGGTATGTAGCATTTCTGTGTGATACCATGTCAAATTAAAATGACTTGACTATTTCTTTGCAAGGTAAAACTAAGTCTACATGTGATATGTGGCAAAAAATCCAAGTTATCTTTTTTCAAAACATTTCTTCAAAAGGAAATTTTGGATGATCATTTTCCCCAGTCAGCAAAGGTCATTAAGGAGCAGGATGATGTATGTGAATCATCTGAAGAATACACAGCTGTTATAGACCTATTAGCTGGACAATATGATGAAAGTTTCACCGACTTTGAGAATCATGACATCACACTCAAATTAGCATTTTACCCTCACCTAGTTGATATCACCAAGACACCTAAAGAACTAGATGGAATTGATCGAGCTCTCAATATGTCACATTTTAAAGTCATTGTTTGATGCTAAGAAAGATTCAATTGAAATATGGAAAAATGCAGTAGAATACCGATGCCTTTGGCAACATACCCAAAAAATGCTTTCTTGCTTTTCAACCACTTATTGCTGCAAATCTACATTCTCCTACCTAACCCAAATCAAGATACCCTTAAGGTCACAAATGACGGATACTCATCTAGCGGATCAACTGAAACTGCGGACCTCCATGCTGGAACCGAATATTCAAATGTTTTCCAACAAAAAGCAGATACAACAAAGTCATTAAAAGGTTAATCTAAAGCCATAAAAGTCTAGAACGAACACATACACAGACACACACAGAGCTGCAAGGGGTCAAGAGGAATGAAATCCCAGGAGCTAAATCTCCATGAAGGCAGATTAATTGTTTAATACTAAATGTAGCATGAAGTCTTCATTCAGTTTAGTTCTCCTATCCTGATGAAGTATTTTTACTCAAAAGCTTAATCAAATAAGCAAGATATAAGCAGCATCCATCTATATCTACAGTGTTAGAAGGTTTTGTCCTCTAAACGCAAAAGAGGAGGTTTTCTCATCCTTGAGGGCCCTTTCACCACCACAAGGAAGTTAGGGCAGATTCTGTGCTCTGAGACCTGCTCCTGGGAGATTAAGGGTGCAGGGCTACTTGGCAGAGAGAGAGCAAGGCCAGAGCACCACTGCCATGCATCAGGCATTCGTGGATGGCAGGGCTAGCAAAGCCACTGCAGCCTTCTCTCTGGGGGGAGGGGGCTGGAGGGCCTCAGGGAGAAGCACAACCAACCAATCTATCAAAGAACAAAATCCTGGCAACCTTGGCAGTGTGCTGTCTTCTACTTCACTTAAAAGCTCAGGAGCTGGGGTCAGTAATAAAATCCCACAGCAGTAAACCACAGAGTGAAATCATGGTTTTCCTACCCCAAATATAAAAAGGAAAACAAACTGATTAGCTCCCATCACTCCACACAGCCAAGCCCTTAGCAACATGAATCATACAATACTCCTGTGAAATCTTCCAATTTGAAAGATTTGCTACTTATAGCAGTATCCCCTTTAAAGTAACTGGGTTTTTATTACATTTTTTTTATCTGTTAACCCTAGATTACAATTTCTTATCATTAAAAGATAAATTAGTCAGACAAACCAATGATGCACTTGGTTTCCATGACAACACTTCACAAAAAAGTTCAACCTGCAGCATCACCACAGAGCACTTTGAAAATCATTTCCTAGCAACCCCATGGGCACCCAGAGACACAGACCTTCATCTCAGCCTTTTACTCAGACCTAAGAGATTTACGCACATGACGACGGAGAAAACAGGTCACTCGGTTAGCACAAACATTTCAAGTTGGTGTATTTCATTAATGTACAGAGCAAAATAATTTCCAGCTATGTGTGCAAGGAGATACATGCAGCTATGAGAATGTCTCAAACACACTGCATCTTTCCCCTCAGCTCTAAGGTACAAAAGACATTAAATTAAACTTCATTTTCACTAATTTGATTTGAAGCAAATGATCACCTTTGATTAATTCACAAATATCTATGCACTAATCTGAGAGAGAGGAACGTAAAGAGCACCCTCTGCCAGTCTGAAAGACAGTGTGGCTCTCTCTGCTTCAGGCTTATCACAGTACAATGATATGCACAAATACATTGAGAAAATAAGAAAAAAGTACAAAGTTTAAGAGACTTCATAACAAAGTTTACAACTTCAATGATAAGAAGCTTTTGCATAAGTAAATGGGACATACTGCGGAATTTTTTCAAAATGAGAAATGGATGTTTTTCCATGCTTGCAATATTTCTCAAAGTTCTTCAAAATAACACATTCTAAAATTAATATAGAATGTGATCTCTGTAAAACAGTTCATTAGTGTGCAAGTTAGTCTCCAACTGCAAACTACCACAGCCATGCACATCCACTGACTTCCCTGCTCGGTGCCCCGGAGGCTACTCTGCAACCCACGCCAGCCTCCCTCGCAGCTGGCTTCATGTTGGGTGCAGCCAACAAAAGAGACTTGTAGGGTATTGTAAGGCAAGGAGAGAGAGAAGTCAGGTCATTTCTTCCCCATTCCTTCCCTGCTTCAATGTCTGTCCTGGCAATAGCATGTGCCCGCATAAGTACCGCTCATGTTAGGGGCCCCTCAGCCAGCAGTCCTAGGGCTGGTGAGGGCTTCCTGCAGTCGCTAGTCTGGGCTTCTCATCTTTTCCTTATCTCTGCTCACACCTTTGTAAGCAGAACCTACACTCAAGTCTCTTCCTTAGAACCATCTGGGGTGAACTGTCTCCCCTGGGACCAGGACTGACAACTGTGACAACTGCAATCGATTTTGAATTAACACGCAGCAAAATCTTTTGTCAAACAGCTAGCTCCCTTTTGACATTGTTGCCATTATTAGCTTTCTTACTTTCTCTCATTATCATACAAAAGGAGATGGAAAGAAAGGTGATTTGAAATTCCCTCCTTTTAATCCTAAATTCAGTTCTTTCCACTGCAACCAGAGAAGGCCAGCCTAAAGAGAAACAGAATGTTTCCTTAAGAACTTTGTCAATCTAAAAAGCAAGAAGAATTGAAAAGTAGGAAGGAGAAGTTCCCTGCAGACTTTCCCTGTTTCCTTTTAAGCTGGGTCTTTGTGGCCTGCGTTTGTTGTGTTTGCTGCATTGCCAATTTCCACACTTTCAACGGTATCTGCCGTCATACAAGCAGGTAGAAAGTGTATTCCAAAACAACTACAGGTGTATTTTGTCTGAGCCACCATTTGGGAATTATCCTTACCACCATTCCCTCTAAATTACCAAAGCAAATATCAGGAACCAACACAGACTGTGTGACTCAATGCGCCCAAACCAGAAACCTGGCCCCACATTTAATTCTAGTGTGTGCAATGATTGTGTTAATGCTAAGCTTCAGAACCAAATCCAAACCTTAGTTTATGCACTTGTAAAAACAGTGTGCAACTCTCAGTTCTTGTTGGGAGGTCTGAACGGCACGTGCTCAGTAGTGCCTCCTGTGGTAGCAAAAGAAGGTGCTGCTGAAGGATTCTTGAGACCAAATCTCTTGCTTTTTCTCCAAGTCTCACCAATTTCTTCTCCCAGACCAGAGGTGAGCAGCGATTCTCAACTTCTGAGAATCAACTTTGCACCAACGTTGGACATGTAGCTTTTTAAAAATGCACAGGCTGGGCAAGCCCCATGAGATTGTGATTCCAGAACGCTGAGATAAGGCTCCATAGGGAATTCTGGCATACAGCCCTCCCTGTAAAGCCCAGTGTGGACAGCCACGCCTGTACTCTGCCTTCCTGAGCTAAAAAGCTGCAGTGTAAATACAACTGACAAACGTAAAAACTGATAGCAGAAATAAAACTTAAGTTATTCCGAAGGTCCCTCGAATCTAGCAGAGAACTTAGACCCAAATTGATCTTCTGACTTCACCTATGGGATCTTGCTTAATTCTTAAAAACAACCCTGAATTAGCCATAAGGGAAACGCAAATCAAACTACATGAGACAACACTTCACACCCGCTAGAATGGTTATAACCAAAACGAAGACAAGCAATAACAAATGTCAAGAATGTGGAGAAATAGAGACCCTCACACATGCTAGGGGAACGGAAAATGGTGTAGCAGCTTTGGAAAACAGTGTAGCGGTTCCTCAAACATAAACAAACCATATGACTCAGCAGTATTGTAAGTACTAGTAAATACCCCAGAGAAATGAAAACATATGTCCACACAAAAACCTGTACAACAATGTTCATAGCAGTATTTATTCATAAGAGTCAAAAAGTGGAAACAACCCACATGCCTATCAATGGATGAATGGATAAACAAAATGTAGTATATCTCCACACAATGGAATATTACTTGGCAGGAAAAAGGAATGCAGTACTGATACTTACTTTAACATGGACAAACCTTGAAAACACTGGGCTAAATGAAAGAAGCCAGACACAAAAGCCTACATATTATATAAATCCATTCAAAGGAAATGCCCAGAATAGGCAAATCTACAGAGATGGAAAGTAGATTAGTGGTTCCCAGGGGAGGGGGGTGAATTGTAACTGACTGTTAATAGGTATGTGGTTTCTTTTTGAGGGGATGTAAACATTCTAGAGTTAGATAGTGGTGATGGTTCCACACAACATAGCGAATATATTAAAAGCCATAGAACTATACACTTTAAAATGGTGAGTTTTATGTTTTGTAAATCATATCTCAATTTTCAAGAAAAAGTCACTTACATGACACTTTATATCTAGTAAATGGTATTCTGTAATATTAATTGCATGCAAGTGCCATAGTACAATATTCCAAACACTAGAAAGAACTGGTGGATGGGTTTCCCACCTTTGGTCTAGCTTTACTAAAATTCTGACACTAACTTTTCTTTTATTAAACTGCTTGCAAGAAAAATGAATTCTGCATTTGATTCTACTTTCTACTAGTAGAACATATGGTTTGATTATAAAGAAAATTTACATAGTTAACATTGATTAAATTGAGAGTGTAAGTTCTGTAAAGACTATTTTGAGTTAAACTCATCAGTTAATTTATAAACTTACATCAACACTTAGACTTCTCTCTTCCACCTTTTCTTTCCCTCTGTTCCCTCTTTTCCCTGCTCCCCAACGAGAATGTTCTGCAAAACTAAGCCAACATCATTCCTGACTGTTCTATCTCCCACATCTGCCTTGTCCAAACATTAAGGAACTTCCTAATTTAGAAATAAAAACGTAACTGCCGGTGGGACTGCAAACTGGTGCAACCTCTGTGGAAAGCAATATGGAGATACCGTAAAGAGATACAAGCAGAGCTACCATTTGATCCAGCAATCCCATTACTGGCATCTACCCAAAAGAACAAAAGACACTCTGTGAAAAAGACACCTGCACCCGAATGTTTATAGCAGCACAATTCACAATTGCAAAGATGTGGAAACAACCCAAGTGTCCATCAATACATGAGTGGATTAATAAAATGTGGTCTATGTATACCATGGAGTACTATTCAGCTTTAAGA